>JAUIMW010000291.1:0-19732 GCA_033557785.1 Enochrus cinctus | reverse complement strand
GCTACTCAAACCTTACTGTATGCAGATGACACGACATTGTTGTATCAGATGAAAATAAGATGGATCTACAGCAAAGAGTTGGAGGGGTGGTGCAAAAGGTTTCAAGCTGGTTTAATACGAATAAGCTGAAGTTAAACAAAGGCAAGTCACAGATAATGGATTTGGACACTCGGGCACTGGCATGGACCGATCACATTGTGAAATTAATAAACAAGCTCCACAGCGCCATTTTTGTTATCAAGAGAATAAAACAGATAAGCACATTCAACAGTGCAATGGATTCGCGACATATGGGATTCTTCTGTGGGGAGCGGTTGCAATGTCCAAACATATATTTGTGCTTCAAAAAAAGGCTTTGAGAACTTTATGCAGTTTGGGCAGCTGTGACAGCTGTAGAGAGATTTTCAAATGAGAGCACCTTGAGATCTGTGTATGTACATGAATGTTTGAAGTACGTGCACTTGCATGGAGTGGAATTCACAAAAAATGGTAGTAATTACAACTACAACACTAGGATCAGAGAGGATCATCAAACAAGGGCAACCCAGACGCAGGCTAGCTACTGGGCCATCCAAATTAAAACAATTTTCAAATATAGGATTATTCATGTTAATCCTTACAAATAGTGTACATTCCAGAATATAGATTCCTATAAAACTTTTTATGAATTTAAAAGTATCCCAGCAAGTTTTCTGCATTGGCAAATTGAAAATTAAACGAAAACTATGTTTTTGGTACGAAAAAATCCGCTGCCAATCATTTGCCTGCTCAAATAGTACTACCATCGGATTGGACACCTAAGAATTTAGAATTTTTACTCTTTACTATCTGCATATTGTTGATACTAAGGCTGATTTCAATGTCTTCATTCGGTTTTTTGAACAATATATAAGTGGTTTTTTTAAATTTAATAATAGTATGTTATCCCAATACATCAGAAATAAGAGAGGAGCTAGAACACTGCCCTGCAGCACTCCTCTTGCCACTGAGCACCTTCCAGATCTCCGCCATTCACCTCAACCCTCATCGTTCCACCAGTCTACCTTGGATTACATCAGGACTTATAAATTCTATAAGAGTAAGAGACCGCTTAAAAAAGAAACTGTTGAAACATCCTCAGGAAATCACAGAGGAATACAAATACACTCCTATATAATTTCTCCGTTACAACATATTTTCAATTTAATTTTGGAATCAGGAAAAGTGCCAATGGTTTATAAAACCAATATGAACAAACAAAAGTGTATGGCAGTTTTTCTAGATTTAGCTAAAGTCTTTGATACCATCTCACACACATTGTTACTAGAGAGATTAGAAGAGGTAGGCATAAGAGGATTGCCATTAAAATTAATTAAAAACTATCTTGAGAATAGAAAACAATACGAAAGAATTGACTCTGAGATCAGTTCTGAACTAAAAATTAAAACTGGTGTTCCCCAGGAAACGGTACTAGGCCCAGTATTGTTCCTTATATACATTAACAATTTATCAAATTTAAAGATAGAAGGCAAGCATTTCATGTAATTTCATTACTTTTTATTGATGTCACCTAAGATCCCTGTCTTTGCGGGACTACAAATCCACGACAGAAACTGCAAACGCATAAACTGTGGCTGTGAATTGAAGACCATATTCAAGAGATAACAAAAAAAAAATACAAAAATCAATTTATAAATACAGACAATTAAATCATATCCTTGAGAAAAATATGTATGTTGGGGTGGGGCATATGAAATTAATATAAAAAATCTTGAGATGTGCAGAAATATGCCCTAAAAGTAATCCTCAGTAAACCAAAACTGTATTCAACAGAATTTGAAGAAGCTCAAGTATTACACATTGAATCCTCTATAACATTAATACAGAAAACAATAAAAGACCATCATAGAAGAATTCATAAACATGATACGAGAAAGAAAGGTCAGTTACACATCATGCAGGCAAAAACAGCTAACTATCAGCAGTCAGTTCTAGTGAAATAAAATGGAAGTTGAAAGTATGAAGAAGGAAAACATGGCCATGAAGGAAAAACTATGGGAAATAAAATACACTGGGGAAGAATTGGATAAGACTAATAGAGTAAATAACACTGTGATTTTTGGGTTGGATGTTAAAAACAAGAAACCAAGATATGCCTGGTGAAATTTCAGGACAAGGAAGATAAGGAAGTAGTCATGAAAAACAAACATAAAATGAAGAGCATGAGGAACAGTGGAACATAAGGAGTGTTGGGAGAGAGGAATAGAAAACAAGGAAGGATCTCGTGTGGACCAAGGTGGAGAGCCTATTAATCACAGAAACAAATGTAGGAAGGGAATGGACAAAGTGTATGGAGGTTGGATGGAGCTGTAGAACAGCTATAAGAAAGAAACAAGAGGATAGTAACATGGAATTTGTGGGGGATACATGAGGAGGGTGTGATGATTGGGTTGGTAGGTGAGCTAAGGAGGTACAACATAGAAATAGCAGCATTACAGGAGACCCATATAGCAGGTACAAGCATACAAAATATGGATGATTACATACTGTTTACAAGTGGTAACAAACTCAGAAGACTGAGAGTGGGGTTCTTGATAAAAGATACTCTGATAGAAGACGTAAAGTGTTTTCACCCTCCATAAGAGTTAACACAAGACGCTTACAATAATAAATGCTCATGCTCCAATGGAAGAGAAGCCTGAGGAAACAGAAAGAGAATTTTATTAATGTTAGAGGAAATATTTCATATTGCAAAAACCCCAAGGTCAGACATGAAGCTGGTGGTGGGTGATATGAATGCCAAAGTGGAAAGAGAGGAGATTTACAAGGAGATTACGGGGAGAAAAAGTAAGCACGAGATAAGTAATGACAATGGGCTTAGACTGATAACATTTGCCATAGAACAAAAGATGAAAATGAGTACGTACTTTAAAAGGAAGGATATACATAAGGGGACATGGAGAATACCGGGAAGGAGAGAAAGAAATCAAATTGACCACATATTAAGTGAAGATTAGGAGGCTAAAAGAATTAAGAATGTAAGAACATATAGAGGAGCTGACACTAATTCAGACCATTTCTTACTTATAGTGACTATAGGGTTGGAAAAAAATAGAAAGGACAAGAATGAGAGTTGGTATATACAGCAGAAGTGGGAGAGACTGGAGGGAACAATGATCAAATCTACCAGAATAAATATTACACGAAACAGAAGAAAGAAAAGCAAACACTGGATGAACTAGGTTTATAGGAAGCAGAAATGGAACATACGAGAAATATGACATTATAAGGGAAGTTTTGAGGTGGGGAGCAGCATGCGACAGAATGATCCACTATCGACATTGCTCTTTAATGCGGCATTGGAAGTAGCTATAAGCAGGAGCACTGTAAATTGCAAAGGAACCCTAATGAACAAGAGCCACCAATGCCTTGCGTACACTGAAGATATACTCCTGCTGGCAAGGAGCAAAAGGGAATTACAGAAGGTAGCAGAAAGGCTGTTTGAGAGTGCTAAACTTATGGGATTGGAAATTAATGAAACCAAAACCAAATATATGGAGTTGAAGAATGGGCACCAAGAACATAGACGGGACGGGAGAAGTTATGGAGTTTGAGGAAGTGGAGGAATATATGTATCTGAGCGTATTAATAAGCAACAGTCTTAGTGAAGAGAGGGATAGACCTGAGAATGGCAAAGGGGAGCAGGTGTGCGTAATTCGTACATCTCACGTCAAGCAGAGATGATAAATTCTTAGCAGTTAAAATGAAAGATTTTTAAAAAACACTAAAATTAAAACTTTTTTTTAGAGAAAGCGTCTTAGTGTTGGTTTGACAGATTGACAGATGAGTAGGACATACAAATTTTTTTGATATTTTTTATTTTGATGAAACGCTGGATGGACTATCTTGCCTTAAGGACTGAAATTGGGTTAAGTTTGTGTATGAATACATGGCTGGAGTAAAAAGAGACAGAGAACTGGTGGATTTTCGGTACCAATCAAGCAGAATTTAGTCATTGTCGGATTTAATGACTCTAGTGCCAAGAAAAGGAACAGATCTGTCATTCTCTAATTCTATTGTAAAAGTTAAATGTCGATTGAAACTATTGATACGCTGAGGGTAGTGTCTAGGACCAGATTCCGGCAGTCAAGGCGACAATCTCAATGCAAACCCAAACAAAATTAAGCTTGAAGGTCTAGAAAATTTAAAAATAAGCTAAATTCCGTAACGAAATTGTTAAAAACAAAAAAAATGTTATAAATATGTAACATTTCTTATAAATTAGATTTGTGGTAGATAAAAGGGAGAGAGAGACAGAAAAAAGCTTTTTCTATGTCATTTAGTACATATTAGTGGAAGAATCGATGAAATTGTGTTTGTAAGAAAAGCAAGGGGATTGATAGGAGAGGAAAATGTATTATCGGTTTTTTCGGCAAATAGAGGCTGGGAAGTGACACGGTCGGGCCGAAGCCAAACCCGAAGGAGGAGTATTGGCTGCATTATTTCCGCTTACTTACATTTTCATATAGGTGCATGTAAGCTTACCAAAGCCGATTTAGGACATCCCTTTTCTATATTCTACTGGGAACAGAAGCCATCAGACCAGACTGTTACAAGTTTTAGGTCTGTAATTTATCGATGTTCTTCTGATCTAAAGGCGTAAGACGGAAGTAGATCACAAGAATGGGCTTAGCCGGAGCGACGAGTCGTGACTTTAGCAGGCGCCCGGTAATTGTGATTGGTCGAATTCTGTTGGAGCAAGGGCAGGTACAACTTTGATTTTTCTTTTTCCCATCCTTTCATTTCCATTCGATCGAACTGGTCCCGACTGTGCACACCCTACCTTTTACCTTTCCGCAAACAAGGACGACACGCCACACCAGGACGACAGAATCAAATCAAATGACTTTAAGCCCGCCTTAACCCGGTCTAATAATTCTAGCGGGCTCTGATGTAGACCTGTCATAAATCTGCATGACTCGTAAGATATTTTATATATGTTCATTGTGACTGGATAAATCCCGACACGCGCCGATAACAAATTTTGCCCGTGTTTCATTAAACCGTTGCTGCGACAATTAAATTTAGATTAATGGCCACGACCATTTCTAGGATATCTTGCCAATTTTTAATAAAACTGAGGCAGATGAGCCAACCTTACTAATTGGGGGATATTCTACGGCACCATTTTTTGTCATGTACAAAATAACAGGTATAAGTCAGCTAATGTTTGTTAAGATGAATTGAGGTAAATGCAAAGCTAGAGCAACCGCTAAATGCGCTTGTCCCTAGGTACGCACAGGCCTTTTTTACTTGGTAGGTTTTCCCAGTAATAAAAGTGTATCTTAAAATATGTTTATTGAAAAAGATATTACCTAATTACCAAAACACAACAAAATTTGATCAATTCCATTTCTCATATTCTTTTACATTTGACATAATCATAGTTGTTTCTTCCCACCAATTCTTTTATCAAATTAATATTTTATATTGAAGCTGGTATCACATATGCAGTTCATACATTACTCTATTAATTAACCCACATAAAACAAAAATGCGTGAACACTGGGTACCATAAAAGTGTCTCTACCGTTTAAGTTTTATTGCCGATCTATCATCTGAACAATGGTATTGTTCACTGACATCTCACGCTGTTATGTTGCTCAGCTTCTGGTGTAAACGCAGGGTTAGATTACCTTCTTAATATGTCTATCTCTATGTATAAATAAATGAGCAACTGTAGATAAGGGGTATTTTTTCAATGGCTTCTAAATTTCCAATGAGAGTCATTTTTGAGTGAATGGTGTTTCTAATAACAAAAAAAGCTCTTAAAATCATTATATATGTATATCGGGTTTGTGTGTATGGAAAGTCAGGTTATTCAACCCTTCCTTCAAAGTAATCAGTAGTTTTATCTAACACGCTACATGAAACTGATTCAAGCTGCCCCCGAATATTTCCTAGAAATAACTGGCATTCATTGGCCACAGGTCATGTCTCTTTTAAATATTCACATACATGCGGTGGATGTGGAATTACGAATTGAAGGGTGAACATATACACGGTATCGTGCAGACTTTTGAATTTGCTCCGCTATGCCGTGATGTTTTTCGTGAAAAGATCCCATTTAAAATAAAAAGCCATCGTCCTGTTTAATAATAATATTTTCTCGTCCTGAAAATGTAAGTAGAAATTCCCGAAGATTGTAATGCAAAGCTCGGCATAAAAAGCGGCAGGTTTGGATTTAAATAAACTATAGGTAGTGAAATATTCCGAGTTCTTTTTTCTTTAGGCTGATATTTCGAATCACCTCACGTTTTTTAGATATAGATTTTTCATTCTGATTCGCAGATTAGAAGAAGTGAGAGGGCGAGTAAATTGTATGTTCTGTATATATTCGCAATAATTCAACGCGCTTCCAGTGTGTAAACTCTTCAATAAAAATGTAATTTTAATAATAAATAATTATTCTGTGGTAAGCTTTGAATTCATGAAACTGAAATTTCTTATTAAGGTAAAAATAAATTTTAAATTAATCAATGCATTCAACTTATTTGGTGTTCTGTTTATAAAGTTTCAAAATAATAGTATAACTGCATAGAGTTTATGGAGGGAAATATTTCAACGCAAGACAAACCCCCCTAGAAGTTAGAGAAAGGGTCGTGTTTTTGTCGACCTGTACGTTGAAACATATCTTCAACGAATAACAATAAACCTTTGTAATGCTATAAAATTCAAATCCAGTGGACGTCTGTTAAAGAATCCTTTTTTCGCGTTAAAACATATGCTCATAGAAAATATCGATTGTGGGAGCTTTCTCTAAAGATCACTTTTTTGCCTTCGTTCGAGACAAAGAAGTAAATTATGAGGTAACATTTTTCCTTTTAGATGGCCGCAAAAAATGCAGTTAGGGATTACTTCAATGATCACTTTTATACCGGAACCATCTAAATCGATATCCCTGTCTTCCAATCCATCTGATTTCTATCCGTATCATTTATTTTCATTTTTAGGGATGATTCAATGTGATTGTAGGTGAATGGTAAAGTACTGATTAGGATAGCCCTAGTGCCTTAAACTTTATAATAACAAATTATATTTTAATTAAAAACTACAGTTTCCAAGTATTATTAACTGCCTAAAGTTAGAATGTAAAACTGTTAGAATATTTGATATGTACGTGGTATTGTTATGGCTGATATGAATCCTAATAAAAGTTCTATTAAGGTAATTCACTTTTGGTATATCGTCATGGTATAAAGTGCAATTTGCAGTAGTTCGTGTTCAAAACTAGCTTAGGCAATACTGAGAAGGTGGTTCGCAGCGAAAGCACCTAGAACATTTGGAACAAACGAGAGATATAACTTAATTAAAATCTGTTTGCTCTTTGATGTAGTGTATCCCAGGGCCTGTATCATTAAAGTCGAGGGTCGATCTTAATCAAAGAAATCCGAAACTTTATTTTATAAATAACTTAAAAGCGAATTAAGTATATCAAAAGAATTTTCCGGATAATTGATTGAGAATTGGTCAGCCGTAGAAATCGCCCTTCGTTTCATTATGGAGCGGTTTTCCTGGATAGTGAGAACGAAATTTCCTCTATTATTTGCTTGTTGTTAAGTCAAAATTCTTACGAAACAGTTGTAAATAATCACTTTTGGATGGATTATTATAGATGTAATAAAGAGGATAAATACGTTAAAGTAGAAATAAAATACATATTCGTATTAGAACGGCCCTCAGCGCCCTCGAAGCCTCAAGAATACCAATATTCTTAACAGTTAATTCCTATCAATCACCATCTTATTTCACATTAAAGAATCGATCATCCACTTTGCACTTAAATAAGTGCTCGTGGAGTTTTTATTGGTCTCAGCTTCGTTTCCAGATATTTTTTCAGGAGAAATAATCTCCATGGAAATACTAACTTTTTTCTCTATCTTTGTAAATAACGAGTAAAAGATGCTTTGATGGCCGTCTTAGCAACAAATAGTAACACAAAAAAACGCACACATACGCACCCTTTCACAGTGATTCCTATCCACGGTGAGAGGCGCCAAGGTATCCCCTGTGCTCCGTCTATACATCAAGCAATGGGAAAAGTGAATCGACGGCGAGAGATTACGGGAAATGCAAATCGCCTCGGGTTTCCGTCGCCTTTGAGTAAATGGGTGTGCGAAACTGGGAGTGAATTAAATCTCTTCTCGTTTTTTTCGCTGGATGCTTCGGAAAGTGACAAATTATTTCTCTATATGTGTACTACACAAGGAACTTTTTTGTGTGTTTATTTTTATTTTCTACTTATTCCCGAAGTTAGATTGACGCGATATAATTTTATTTTGATTTATACAGTTTTCGGGGAGTTTTTTTACGCGGTGCAGGGAAAAATATTAAATTATTGCTACCCTCGAACAGGAAACGTCTTCTTCCTGTGTAAATCGAAAATTATCTGAATATTTTTACAAACTTTCTTGTGGGGAGTTTTTATATGTTGCGTTTTCCCATTATGCTTGGCTAAGTTATGGAAGTTGCATACCTCTGAGACTTTTCTCTTTTAAAGGAAAAATATAAACGAAGGGCAGCGTTGGCTTGGATTTTATATCATTAAAGAAACTGTATGTAGATTGCCTTGAATAAATCTCATTTATTAAGATAGCTCTTCAATAGATGATGATTTCTTCTCTGGGTAAAAACAAAACGAGGATAACGCCTTTACATCCCCAATCTGATGGCATGGTCGAGAGGATGAATAGGACTATCACTAAACACTTGGCGAAGAAGGTCTCCACCAACCAACGTGACTGGAACCAGTATTTAGACCTGTTCATGATGGCGTAACGATGGATGTTGTTCGGTCGGGACATGAGGTTGCCCATTGACCTCAAGTATGGCTGTCCTCCTAAATAAGAAAAAGCTGGCGAAGGTTATGTAGAAGAGTTAACCGCTAGGCTGAATGAAGTACATAACTTCGTCAGACAAAACCTGAATATGACCACGGAGAAGATGAAGGCCCGAACGACGTCAAAGTCAACAGCAAGGGATTCCAGGAAGGAGATCTAGTCTGGCTCCACAATCCCCAAAAGAAGAAAGGCTACTCACCTAAGTTGCAAACTCAGTGGGAAGGTGCCTACAGGATCCTGAAGAGAATTAATGACGTCTTGTATCGCATTGTGAAGACGTCAAGAAGGCGGGCCATAGTTTTGCAGTCTGATCGCCTAGCAGTCAATCGTGGAGACAACGACGACTATGAAGGAAGGGTAGTTGTTGTGGCAGTAGAAAAAGACACCGTCTTCCTTCAAGAATTTTTCAAGGAGGCCGTCGAAGATTTGGGACGCCACACCAGCGGGAAGGACAGCCAGGGCGTATAATCAGGCAAGAGCGTGGAGATAGGAAGATCTTCCACCTGATAACGAAGAACAGGTTCTTTGAGAAACCGAGTTATGAAAACACGTGGTGGGCGCTCAAAGAAGGAGGACGGTAGACTGCTATTTCTACCACACGAGGGGATGTCTGAAGGGGGAGACTTGTAAGTACCGTCACTAGTCCTCTTCTCTGGGAAATGTAAAGGTCTGCTGGGGGATGGCTGAAGGCCACTTGTGACACTGCCTAAATCCGGTGAATGTGAGGACGTAGAGGAAGATGTCTCGGACCACAGAACGGATTACTGATAGGGACGATTCAGGCCTAAGCAGGGGGCAATGCAACGAACGATTTCCGACGAAAAAACGAAAAAAAAAACACAACAGAAATGAATTGAAAATCTAGAAATTCTAGATTGCGAATTCACGAGAACTTACGCAACTATATAACGCATCGCATGGGAGTGAGGTGGCAGTTAGCCGGACAGTCGTATTGAGTTAGGAAGTGAGCTCCGAACGCGACAATAAGTAGCCAACAGTTTGAATAAAAAACTACCATTCAAAATAAAGTTCGAATTACAATACAAAAGTTTTAATAAAAATATCCCCACGATGCAGGAAGAAAAATTCTCTTAAAAAAATCCATATTGCAAAAAGCAAAGGAAGTCATACATACACATATGTATGTATGCACACTCGCATTCGACGTTACTTCTCCAAATTAGAAGGTACAGTAAGGGCGGCAGTATGGGTACGGAACGTAGACAATTGTGTAATTTAATTGGGTGTCCGTAGAGACATCACGGAAGTACGGAGATACTAAAACACATTGTTTCATAGTTACTCTAACTTGCCATGAGGGAAGCATGTTTATTACTTAGGAAAAAATATTTGTTTGTTCAAATTGAGGAATTAGTATTAAGTTGTCACATAAGTTCGTTCGTATTTTGACGCTCAGATATTGACCCCCATTGGACGGAAAATATTTTGCTGAAGGGGATATTTTTGAAACGTCATTTGTAGTGTACACTTGTGGCTACATTTTATGGTAAAATTTATTTATTTTGCTACTTAGTTTGTAGTTAGGATTTTTGGTATATTATGTTGTATTATTTTCGAAAAAGGAAAAACGCAGTCCAAGCAGCGAGGAAAATATGTAATGTGTACGGGGCATCTGGAGTTACCGATATTGTCCTAAAAAGTGATATGCTAGGTTCAGTATCATGACCCCACCTCCAGTACTTTTTTCTCGACAAAAGGATGATAGTACCTCATGATTAGCGAAACCCATGGAGTTGATTTTTTTGTCTGGTGAGCCAGTGTTCGGTTATGCAGATGATGTCTGCTATATTTTGTTCTAGTAGTCTTACTTGTATTTTATTTATTTTGTTTGTGTACGATTGTACATTTATATTAAGTATGCTTAAATGGTTGTCATTTTTTATGTTGTTTTCAATCTTTGTCTCTGCGGAAAATTTGTGTATCTCTCTTGCTGTTGTTTCTTGATTTCTGTTTTTTTTAAAGTAAAATCTGTTTATCAAAACACTTTCTGGCCATGCTTCGCTATGTATGTTGCCTCTTTGTATTTTGGCTGAAAACTCTCTATTTCGTAGTCACCCGTGTGGATGCTTATGAGATGGTTTTTCACTTCGTCTGCCGTTGTTTCCTCGCCCAGTCGCGACACAAAATATCATAGTTTTCTGTGTTTCGAGATCGGTAGATTGCTTGTATGTTTGGATGTTCCAATTTCACCATTGGACCAGAGTGATACAAAATATTGGAAAATATAGTTAATAATAAAAGCTTTAATTTTGGAATGTATACTGCTTTGAATAAATATAAAAAAACCGAACGAACTCATGTAAAGATGTTAAATAAACGCCCATGCATTTCTAAAAAATAAAGTTTGTAAATTAGTTTTGGAAATATACGGGCATGAATTAACGTAACATTATATATTTATGGCGAATTTAATAATATAAAGCTTAAACATAAATAAAAACAATAGTTTTTCTAGATCAGCTTTTATGTTTTCAACATTTTATCAAAGTAATGGCAATGCAGTTGGCTATATCTGTAGGATGTCTGCGCGAAGCCTTTTAAATAAAAGATGTGTGTATTCATGTAAAAATACATTTGTGTAATACTCGCAAAAGAGCTGTGTTGAAGACGTTCAAAAACATTTTGCCTTTTTTGTAATTTAAAACATGATTTCAATACTACCCATTGCTATTACATGGCGTAGGTAAGATACATTTCAAGAAATAAAATATGCAGCTCTCCTTACATTATGCATCTTTCTAAATTATATTTCAGTTCAAACTTAAATAAATAAATTGTTAAAACAAAGGGAAACGAAACAAGTGCCTTGATTTTTTCCGAAATATTAATTTTCCACTCCTCAAGTTGAATTTTTTTAACATTTTTAATAAAAAAAATGATGGCAACCTATGTGGTATATCTTTAGGTTATTGTATCTTTTTCTGCATGTATTTAATTACATAAGTTTTTTGTACTATTCTTTGAACAACAGAATAGGGCACAAGTCGATATTTTTTACGAGAATGTTTATTCACAATTATTGTGACTAAAAAAATAATTTAATTGAACGAAGGCTCTATTGTCTCATTTTAATTGAGTGGTGTTGTCCGCTAGTCTCGACTCATCAATAAAAATTCTATAGCAAAGTCGCCACCAAAAAAGCGTCTCTTGAATGGTGAAACTTTATCTCTAGAGAGTTAGTAAACCAAACAGAATTTGGCAGAATCCAGAATATTATTATATTGTTATTATTTTTATGTTTATTATATTTAATTAAAAAAGAGTTATAAAAGTAGCATGAAGTCAAACGCAGGTAATAATTAATTCAAAAATAAATCGACCCGAAACGCAAATATTTAGATGAGGAATAAAAACATCAGTATTAATTTAAATTGGGGGGTGAAATAGGATAAGAGAATAAATGCAGTGGATGAAATTCCCGTACCTGAACTGGACGAGCGTATAATCTGCAATACTAATATTTTTTCCTTTAATACGGGGTGAATGAGGGGGATTAATTGGTGCCGAACAATCGGAGGTAAATAGGATGACCTTTAACGGAACGTTAGTCGTGTCGTATTCGGTAGGTGAAGATACGGTCGGGTGCGGAATCGGATCGGATGGAAAGGAGAAAAGAAAGCTCGGGCGTAATACTTCGGTCGGTCTGTGGGTCGGCAGTTCGGTCAGTGATTTGGAAAGTGCTGAGTAATGGCCCTGGAGTACCAGATGCTGCAAAAATCGATTCTATTCAAATTAGAACCAGCTTAAATGCCCTCTTAGCCGCGCTATTATGCCAAACAATCGATTTTAATTAAAGAGCCCTTTTATATTTTTCCTTCTTCTCGAAGGTTAGTTTAACCAATGGCCAATCAGATACCCTCCAGCGCCCACCGACCCACCGGTTAATGACAGGTGGAATTGCACTTATGCACATGAATATGACAACTGTCGAGGGGGTTGAGTGCATTGTCCTGTCCAATTCCATTACGAAAGGTCCTCGTGCTCCTGACATGGGAACGCGGCTTTCCCCCTTCATCCACGTCTCTTTACTTCCTCCTTTTAGTCTGCTTACATTTTACAGGATAATTACACACAAACAATGAATTTATGGAGGTGACGCATTTTAATCATCCTTTAGAATATTACGGCCACATTGCTCCGCGAGACCTTATTTTCTTTGCTATAAACTCTGCTAGAAACATGTGTTTCAAGGAGAACACTCTTTTTGTACCAAACTTTCTAAATTTAAATTTTTTTACGAGACTCTTTAGAACAATTTGGAGATGTTCTTGTGTGTAAAATATTTAAAGTATTTTTCTTCACAATGCACGTTTACTTTCACGTACTCATTAAGTATTTAATTTGTTGGTACTAAAATTGGTTCCGTGATTAGAATGTCGAGAGAATTTCAAAAGAAATCCCTATTGTAGCGATTCATAATTTTACACTAAACGGGTAGCTTTGAAATTAAATTAACTTTGAGAACATTTCGAATTTTAAGGTTTTGAAAACTTCAAAAGCCTCTAGGCTATTCAATTTAATTTCATCCAATGAAACTTTCTAGTTTTATTTATTAAGTATATGAACATTGAAATATATTAATTTAAATTTGTTTGCGTGTTTAATTTTTATTCAACTAGTTCAAGTTTTTGTCAAGGTAAAATTTCACACCTTAATGTTTGGTAACATTTGGTATGTCTATGAGGTGTTTCTGCGTAACTCAGATTCAGATTCGCACCAAAGAATCAAAATGCGTAATTGTTTCGACAGTTCCAATTATCACTCGTGAATGCAAAGAAAGTTTCGATTGTTTACAGTCCGCTCGAGTCGGAAACAATTCTAAATACAACAGCTCTGGGCAGGACGCGGTTGTACTAATCTAAATCCTCTCAGTTGCGGTAGTTGCCATTCTGCCATCGAACAATGGAACGCCGAAAAAGAAATGCCATTTTTATTACTACATTTTGTCTCATTATTCAAAAGTTTCTCATCAGGTCCCTCATGGTTGCCGACCTGCACAATGCTCCGCATCATCGCTACCGTCGCCGCCGCTCTTTAATTATTTCGGCAACTAAAATAGTACAAAAGTTCTTTTATAACCATTTTCCTCGGACGAGTGCAAGTTTTGACGCAAATTGCAACACATCAGCTACACCCCATGAGCTTTCGTATTTATTAGGAGAATAACAGTGTCGTTACGGAAAATGTTTCGACCTCGAACGGCTCGCTATCACTCCCTCTTCAGTTTTATTTTCCCACCATCCCTGAGAAATAATGAGCTTAACAAGTATGTAGAAAGCATAAATTAAAGTAGTCTACGTTTTTAAATTCACGTTGAATTATTCTCTTTAACAATGTAAATTATAAAATAAATTTCTATATGAATAACTCATATAGTTAGTGAATCCATAATAAATTTAAATTATTATCAATATCATTATACTTTTACTAGGAGCCCGATTTGGTTTCGAGCATTATCACGACTTTTGATTGTAAATAAGAAATTCATGTTTTTCTCGTGTATTATTACACAATAATAAATTTAATTCAGTAACAAGAGAACTGCAAAGGACAACATACCTGGAGGAAATTCTATGTCCCGAACTCCTATTTTTATGTTGTTATAAAATCTATATCAGCATTTGACTGATATAAGACTAAAAGAAGAAGAGATGCACTACCAGAAGCAGTCAACAAGGGAGACGAAAAAGAAGGGACAACCGAATGCTCCCAAGAAACTACACACCAGACGTATATATTACTCTGAAGCCTGTCTCTGAAGGAACCTATACTCTCGACGCAACGCAGGCAATTCGTTCCACAGTTGAACAACAACCCCGGTGAAAGACCGCGTATAAAATCCAGAATTTCTTGGAGTTAATAATTTTCTGTTCTCAGCTGATGCAAATGCAAACCAAGACTCGAAAACCACTGGAAACGGTCACGCAAGTAAATGGGCGTATCAAACTTTAATATGGTCAAGAGATGCATCTTGCGTCGATCAACAAACAGATGCCAATTTAACATGCTTCTAAACTCCGATTTATGATCAAAGTTCCTCAATTTAAAATGTACTTGTTGACATTGTTAAGATAAGAGACAAAGAAAAACTAACAGACTCTAAATCCCGATTGACACTACAATAAACAAAATATTCAAAGGGTAAAAGATGGGCTTTCTGATGAATGTTGGTCCAGCGTGTACTTGGAGCCAAATTTAGGAACTTTCTGGCTACTTTCCAGTTTCATCATTTTGCCAACATCCCCTTGAAGAAAAAGAAACAGAAGCCCGCCCAGTTAAGGATTTCTGATGAATTAAAACAAGTAAAGTAGACTCTTGGTCTCATCCATGGCTCACTTAAAAGAACAGGTGATGAGGAAATGAAAGAAATTTATACCAGCTATAAAAGATTCTATCTCAACTTGACCAAACAAGAAAAACAAAGGGTAAATATCCGTCAAATTTACAAATAAGATAACATGCTTGTACGAAGAGAAACAGGTCAAAATAAATGGAAAGTAACAACTGACGTGCCCTCTGCCGAAGAATTTAACACATTTCTCAGTAACATAGCCTCAGAAGTAGATAAAGATATACCAATGGTTCAGGAGAAACCTGAGTACTTACTCAGGAAGGTTCCAGTCAAGGGGCGTTCGAACTTCTTCTTTCCTGTGCATCAGGGTAACATTGAGAGACACATCCAATAACTTAAAACTAAATGCACCAAGAACATATGACACAGACTCCAGACTGGTGAAAAAACTGGCAAATGAGATAACCCCGCCACTTGTGGACATCGTCCATGGCTGGGCAACTAGGGTGTTTTTCCAGAAGGAATGAAGGTAGCAAAGATATTGCCAATACTGGAGAAAGGTGATTCACTTAATACAAACAACTACCGCCCAATATCTATATTGCCGATATTCTCCAAAATTCTTGAGAGTGTTATAGCAGAGCAAATCTCCAGCCAATTCGGGTCTCGACCTGGTATGAACACAGCATCTGCAGTTATGTCGCTGGTTGTGTGTGACCTGACGATGGCCTTTGACTGCATCGACCATGATATATTTCTCAACAAACTGGAATACTATGGTTTTGGAAGCACAGCTCTCCAAATTATGACGACTTACTTAAGCGAAAGAAAACAGATCATCTTCAGCAGTGGTATTAAAGCTATTGAAGCTTGACGAGGTACTTTCATTCTACATAAGAGAGCAGTATGAGGGTGTGCCTTCTGACTATCACTGTAAGCCCCTATTTAAAAAGTACCAATTGACGTTTGGCCCCTGGGTAGTACATATGTAACAAAACAGCGTGAAAATTATAAAATACGCACATCCCTTTGGCCCAAATATAATAGTTTTCAAAAAAGGTTTTTCAGAAACAAAACTATTTTACCTCTTTACGATTTTATTACGATCTTGATTCCGTTTTTTTGTGCCATCATGTATCATTCCCATTTTATGACGTCGTTAAAATAATCAACCTGGTTTTACGATAAAATGGACACAAATGAAAGAAGCCGTTACATCCAGTTTTATATGATATTTAGTCGAATGAATCGAAAATTTCTTGATATTACAAAGACCAACATGGCGTAACAAAATAGGTAAAATCCGAAGGAGGGCGGGCGAAAGCCTCCCTAAAACATTCCGGGACTGGAATATCGCGTAATGGTACAGTGAAGTGAGGGTGGGGGAGTGAATTAAAACGTTAAAGTTGTAATTGTACAAAAGAGTTTTCACATCGCTACAATTTCTCAAAATGTTAATAATAATTAGGGCTCATGAAGTGAACACATTAGTAAATGAGGGGCAATCGTATTTCATGGGAAAATGTTTTAAATGCTTCCTCTGACACCTACATCTCGTCTGGAGCGAGAAGGGTGAATTTTTCACTGGGGCTATATTACGCGATGTTTTTTATTACATCCGCAAATAACAGCTGTTCTTATTCATATTTCTGTATGAATATATTATGGGCATATTCGTGAAAATTTATTGACTAAAAGCTTTAGAATATAATAAATTGATGTGCGTAAAAGCTCCCTGTTAATACTTTTGTGGAGGGTAGAAACAAACAAAAAAAAGACACGAATAATTCTAAGGGGTTACACCGACACATATTTTATACGCTTTCATTTGATACATAACCGGGATCTAACTATGAATTCTGAAAAGCTTCGGAGAAAGAAACGCCTCGATATGTTGTTTTAATGGTAAATGCTACTTTGGTTTATATAAATTTTATTGAACTGTCTGGCAACTTTTATTAGAGATCCCAACTAGACTGAAACATACTTAGAATTTTATACAATTTATGTTTATACTTTATCCATAAACAAAAGGAAACACTGGAAAACGCCACTACTCACTCAAAGAAAGTAGAATTCTACATTTTACTTCAACTACCTCGGTGGGGATTTGGATTTTTATTTGTCGTCGCTTCTCCGGTTGATAAGACGTGCTGCATTTGTCCATTATTTATTAACGAGCGTGTCCTGACAGTGGCAGGGAATGGAGAGGCGCGGCATAGTAAATCGATTAGAAAATACACCAGTGGTTGACCATCTTAACAATGAAATGAAAAAAAAAACAGCTGTAAGGGGGAGAAATATATGTTCATCTATAAAATAAAAAAGGCAAATCGGGAATGTCCATAAAAATTTTAATACTCCTATGAATATACCAAAATTGCCTGTCAATAATACAACGCTCAATCGAAATTCCTGAAATCACCCGGCGATCGCTCTTCCTTTTTACGAGAAGGGGTAGAGGGGAGAGGATCGGTCCTTTTTATCGTATTTTTCGCTGACTCGATGACATTAATTTGTCTGCGAATTTACCGGCACTTATGTTGACTTATATAGTCCGTTTAGAAGTACTGTACCGTGTCTTCAATTATTTCAGAAGGGTTTACAGGCGAAATTGACATCAATTAAGTTTATTTAATAGTACCAGGGCCTCCCTTTAAAAGAACGTTATTAAAATTCATAAAGGGGATGGAACCGTTTTTATTTCTTTGTGTATTAGGTGTTAATTTGAAAATAGCGCCCCCAAAATTTTGTCTAACTCTTAAAGTTTCTTGCATAATCTTCTAAAAATGGAGTGGACACCTCCAGGAAGTGTTAGTACTCTTAGCATAAGCAAAGGAAGTCATGAAATACAGGTTGTTCAATATAACTCGCATTTAAATTCGCTCAATTCATCTAGTATCAACCGCATACTTGAAATTAAAGACAATTTCATGATAACCACCGTCAATTTGATCCAATTTGCCACTAATACTGTCACGGTTCTTGTTAATTCTACATCATTATAAAAGAGTTTTAAGACTGTAATGCAATATTATTGCCCTTTAATAAAACAGATGCGTTGTTGGAAGTATCGTTAAGTATAGGCCGCCATTAAGATAAAAGGATTGGGTTATTATTATGAAATGATCCGAATGCGAGATACATAACCAAACTGGACTCCCTTCGGAATCTCCGGAAAGCGGGACGTAAGCGTGTCTTCGATACTCACAGGCCTACATTATAAAAAGCAGTTTGGTCCTTGGGGTAACATAAAACAAATTATCGATCTCTTCTAGTTTAGGGTATGGCGATGTACTGGCTGTCCATGGCGGCCATGTCACGCTGATATCATAATCCTACTTCGGGTCGGCTTGCCTAGTAAACGTTTTACTCGAAATGCACCCCGCCAACCCCGGCCCTGGTGCTGTGTTGTCACATCCTTCCAACTACCTATTTCGTCCCCCTACGCCTTAGACCAATTTCATAGATTTAATCTGCTTCATCGAACGAAACCGAACACAACATGGAACACCATTGCGATATAGAGTGTAAATAGTGGAGGAATTCGCCACATCCTTCGGAGACAATTAATTACTCTGTCATCTGACAGTTTCATTTACGCGCGCGCAATTCTACCAGATCGTTTCTGGTCTGGAATGTTGTGAATGTTGCCGGGCACAGGATAAAAATTAATACTAAAGTTGAAGTATAGCTGAATGGGGTAGCTAATTCACATAATAACTAATCAACTTTAGATAAAAATGGGAGAAAATGAATGCCTTTGAAGCAAACATACCAGCGATATGTACCAGCTTGCACTGAAGGAGCTTTTCTGTTCTATAATCATGCGACATTTAACGAAAAAGAAACAATAATTATTTTTGCCGTGTACCACCCATGCTTCCGTAACAAAAGACAATAATTTTCAATGAGAAAACAAAGGCCTTGGCTGTTTAATGTACGTGAAAATCTCAACGGGGTTGCCTTTATTTAATATCAATTTGCAATGTTGTATTTTATAGTGGTAGTGAGGCTATAAAACTTTATTATTATTTAGTTTTGAATCAGTTGCTGGTTTAGCTGGCAAACACAAACGTTCTCTTTATACGCCAACAGACATTTAATAACGCTGCGCGCAACTTTCTAGAAAATGATTATGAATACCTGGTATTAATGAAATAATCTGATATTGTAGAAAGTTTGTTCCTGTTTGCAATATTATCGTTATATATTTACAGAGCAGTTTTATCCTTTGGCTACATGCACCGAAAAGCGTCGTAACATTCAGAGATTGTTAACAAATTTGTTCTTGTTGTTTTACCGCGTGTTAAATTTTATTTAAACGTTCGTGTTAGGCAGTTCATTTCAGCTAGTCAAAGGAGTAAGTTTTTTTTTAAATATTGTTCCAGTGAACTTTACGTTCATATGACGAACGCTTTTGTAGTTTGTTCGAAATATGTATATATACTGTATTATGAATACAAGGTTGATTGCAGACCAGTGTCAAGTCTGTTCCTAGGAATGGACAGGTTTGACTGTGTTCGGATGTTGTATTGAT
>JAUIMW010000290.1:0-19735 GCA_033557785.1 Enochrus cinctus | reverse complement strand
TAATAAGCACAACTCAGATGCCTTTAGCATCTATAGTGCCAAAATTATGAGTGTATTTGAAACTTTGCATCTTAGAAATTTTGTAGCTTGGATTCTTGTTCTTTTTTATTCAATATGGATTTACTCTGTTTTACACTAATAATGTACAATCATGTAGTTATAAATAATAATAAATAAATAATACATTAAAAAAAAAATGGGATCTATAACTCTGATATTTGACCACCCGCTTGTTCTCTCCTAGCAAAGTATAACTTAATTTGAAATTTATTCATTGCCGTCTTACTTCTACATTGTATTCAATTGAATAATCGGAAAGTGTTTGCCTTGGCTCAATGAAAAAGGAGAAAATCGACAAAAAAATTAACCATTGTTTATGGAAAATATTGTTTTTATCCAGGCAATGAAAATACGGAGTTAATAGGTTGAATTCGTTGAGTCACCTATTTATGGTGTCCTTTAATGTTTGCAATTTTTTTACTTGTCGACTATTGCATATCTTTGATTTTCGGAATGTTGTTTGAAACATTTTGGTCTGACGATTAGATACATAGCCTGTTAAGCTAGCGATGGGTTGCAATTTGAGTTCCCTCCTTGCTGACATTTTTATGGACAACCTCTAAAACGTTTTTATTGGATTTATTGTGCGTCAGGAGCTACAAAATCCGTTAGAGTTAGAGATTATATGTATGGTAGTATTTTAGTTGCTGCATCTGCACATATACGACGATTAATTGACCCGCAAAACAAATATGTAAATATCGTAACAACAATAATCGAAAGTGCTATTCAGTATTGCAATTAGAAATATGAATTGTAAATTTTCGTTAAAATGACTTAGCTTCGGGCTAAACGCACAAAAAATTCAGTGAACGCTCCAGTTCGACACCAGTTGTGCTCGAACTGAAACAAACGTGGTTGTTTTTATTGGCAACGCAAACATCTCTAATTATTAATAATTTGATAATAACGAATTTATGCAGAAACGACCTGTTTCAATTTTCCCCAATTTTCCGCGCTGCATATGATTTGCCGCGAAAGGGGTGCGGGAAAATCAATTTTCCTCAGCCCTGCATTGTTATGGTAATATCTTAATTTATTAGTAAGTTTCTTGTTTTTCCCGACTCTCCCGCGCTGCCAATTATATTGTGTTTTCGGCGGTGACGCGAAATGATTTTCGCCGAATACGCTACACATTCGAGTTCCGTTGATATCTCCTCTTAATTTCGCTTTTCCCAATAATACGTATTATTTCTTCCACTGTTTGTAACGACCAGATGATAGGGAACGGGGCGAGGGGCTGAGCAGCGGATGGGGATAGATACTTTGAAATTCAAAACAATTTATTTTCAACTTAATGTGCTTTCATTATGATAAATTACATTCACTGATGTGAATTTTCACTATGAACAAAATATTTTATGCATATTATTAATTAATCATTCTTCTGTGTAATATATCATCATTTATTAAAGCACACTGCAGAAAGAGGTTTTTTTAAGTTATTAAATTAATTTGGTTTTTCTTGCAATTAAATTCTGTTTATTAACAGTTGCATGTTTATATAATTGTTTTTTTTTTTTAATTTAAAATGTCAACGTTTGTACCTACGTGATATAAAACAGGCCAAATCGTTTAGTAGTTCATAGCATTCCACTGGAACTGCTTTAGAGTAAGTACAAGTACCAGATCTGCTAATCTTTTCCATAAAAACTGGCTACGTTTTTGCACAGGCGTTACCGTTCACGAGTGAACAATGTGTACTTGTGTGAAGGATTTAATTGTCTCAGTTTTGCAGAGAATGGAGATTTCGCGCATCGTCGTTTCTCGACGGTTTGCTTTTACGTTAATCATAATTTTTAAAAGCGAAATCCCCTTTGTCATTAGCAGTCCTAGAAACGTGAGACTTTTATCATCTGCTCTGTTGGAAATACAGTTAACAAGTTAATTTTCAAATTATTCTCCTTATTTCACTGAGTAACAAAACTGCAGTTGCAGTGATTAAATTCTATTACTTTAAGCTTATTACTGCAGCTTTGCCGCATACATACTCCTGTCGATATGTATTCTTTTTAAACGCAGGCAATGTTGCTCACCCTCAAGAAAAATTGTAACAAATATAAAAAACTTTAAATTTTGCAAGAAAATCTGTTTTAATTAAAAAAAGAAAACTCTCCAAGTAAGAAATAAATTTTGATTTAGTGATGAAAGCGCGTAATAAGACTAAACCTCCGTATTAAGTTTTCATAAAGTTTAGTAATACTTTCACGTACACGGAGGGCGATTCTCATCGTGATATTATAAAACTGTGGGTTTGTTAACGCATTACGTTTTGATATATTATATCTGCTCTGTTAAGGGATTTTCAACGAACACATTTTCTGTTAAAATGGCCAGAAATAAAAAATTACAAGCGCCACTTACACATAATCCCGTAATATATCTTGGACGTGGCCCCGAGATGGAGATTGAAATAGAGAGGATGGAAGAACAACTTTGACCACTCGCTGTGATCCCGGATTATCCCCCCACTGTTTCTACTTATCTCCTTCATTCATTCGACTTAAAAAACCACTACTCATAACCTACATCTTCATGTTTTTTTTAAAATGTATGTCTATAGCTTCTTTCCTAATAAGAGATTGCAATTTCCAAGCCTTTCGCTTTTTTCTTTTTATTGCTGTTATTATTTACTTTTTCTTATATCTCAGTATAATTTTAGTGCTAAAGTCACATCTTGACAATATGTGTTTCAGTAATTTTTAACCCTATGCAACAGAAATTTCCATTATAAAGCAGCAATAAATCAGCAATATTTTCACGAAATCTCCGCAAGAATATTCCGTGTATTAAAGTAGTTACATAGTTTTGGAAGTTGGTCGTACTAAAAACAAATCCTTTAAAGTTTTATCAGGAGGAAGTTCTTAGATATGTGAACCATTTTTGTGGAGGATTTCGTAATAAGGAAGAGGCAAGTATGTGCCAAGCACGTCATATAAGAGTATATATTGGACCGTAAGGCCGGTTGCCCTCATAGAAAATACGGTCGGGAGCGCATTTATTTGTTGGATGGGGAAAAGTTCGAGGGAACTTTTTGAAGAATGCATTTCGATAATTGGACCGATCCAAGGGATGTAAGATAACATTTATGTCAGTACTGATCAGAGAGACATTCGTACAGATGGGAAATGGCCAAGTTTGGTAGGAAACTTTCCAACATCGGAGTTCACATTAACAGAAATCAGTTCACCTTAGCCCCCATCCACTCCGGAGAAGTTCTGATAGTAAATTGCAAATTGTATTTATTTGTTTTCCAGTTAGGAGCAGGGTTCGACGGGCCGCGGGGGTCGAAAAGATAGGGGTGGGGTTAGCGTAGTTCATACGTTCCCTGGTTTCCCCTGTTGATCTCTATAATGCCCCAGATATCCTTGAAAGTTTCTTAACATAATTCCTGAAATGGATATGGATTCGCTGAATTTCAAAACAATTTATTTTCGTCTTAATGCGATTTCATTGTGATAAATTGCTTCCACAATTATAAATTTTCTAAAACTGAGGCAACAACATATTTTGAACTTTGACGCCCTCTCATCATTGAGAAGTTAATTTCGTACAGCAGCTCTCTATTCTGAAAGATAATTTCTCGTGATGCGTATTATATTGAACGGCGTATAAATTACCATATATTAAGATAAAGATTTACTCTCCTTTTATATTTATATTTAAATTTAAAATTAAAGTCGACTTGGCTTGCCTCGTAAATTATTTTTCTAGTTATAAAGAAATATCTTTCGTTTGATTTAGGGGTCTGGAAATTTATGGGGCTCAGATTTATCTCGGCTAGTTTTGTTTTAAATTTTGAGTGTATAACATTTTAATATATTTTTCTTTTTAGATTTTTTTTAATCTAAACTTAATACATCTTAAAACAGTCAAATATTAAATCAGCCATGTGATATTACACAAAACTAATGAACTATAAAACAACACTATTCTCTCTCCCATCCAATCTTATATGAACTGGGAAACTGCCAGTATCAACAATACATAATTATTTAGGCATTAACTAGCAATCCTATTAAACAAACAAAATCAACATATACCATATGGAGATTTGTTGGCATTTCAGCGCTTTTAAATAGCATCACAAAATGAGGTAAAATGTATAAATCGCCGAAAACAACACTAATAGTTAATTTGGTGAAACATATGAAGTGGCAGCGTTGTACAAAGCGGGAAAAACATAGCGGGGGAGCGAGACGGGCAAACTTTTGCGGAAAATGCGACACGAGACCGAAATGCCAGCCCTAAAAAGCCCAATTTAAGTTACATCAGTACGACTAACGGAGGGAGGACGTCATTCGACCTGAAAAAAAAATAGAATTAAAAAAGCCGCACGGCCAGTCACGGCGGAAGGGTGAAGTCAGAAACGAATCGTCCATGAATTTTTTAGTATCATTCGCATTAAACTGCTCGCTTTTCCTAAAAGTAAGTCACGTTTTTTTAGCTTCAATTTTTTGCTTTTTTACTTTTAGAGTTATGAGTGTTGTTGTGATTTGTTTATAAGATAAAAGACAACCTGTTAACATACATAGATTGCCGCCCTTCCAGACTTCAATTAAAATTTTAAGAACTTTGCATAATTTTCCGCAATGTAAGGAAAATAGTGCAATTGGCACATAAGTAAAGAACGAGGCAACGTACATATTTGGATTCTTTCCACTGGAAAAGCACTGCACCTTGCAGCTCCTTTTCCTGATGTGGTAAATGCCACACGCAAATTAGATGGGAAAATGTCCGCTTCATTGTGCCTGGAAGGAAAAATAAAACAAGGGCAAAAATAATGCATACACGCCGACACATAGTAATTTCCTACACGTTTCGTTAGGTGACAATGTAGATTTTTATTTTTCTTTGGTTGTGCATTGCAGTTTCGCCTACGCTCCCACCTCTGAATATATTTGCGGCGGTTTGAATCCGTATAAATTCCGTTCGAATAGGGAAATGCATCCGATCGACATCAGTGCGAATCCCCGATAGACAAGCTAGTCAATAACTATACGGCAAACAAATTGAATCCAGTGGTCTATGGAATAGCATGTATCTGCCGTCACGATGGTGTGGCATTGCCAGTCACATCATGTTACGCCTGGCCAGCGTGTGTATGTGGCATTACTGACCCTCCGGCTAATTTAATCACTATTTATTTCGCATCGCCACCGAAACACAAGCGGGCCAATTTTCTCGACCAACTTGATGGTGGGGAAAATTCTCGGTTAAGTCCAGACCGGAGATAGTAATGTGAAAGACCCGGATTCCAGTGCTCTCTATCTTCAAAGTCAAGTTACTCGAGTTAATGCTATTTGTTGGAATAGACGTCTATTCCGATAAATAGATTTTCTGCGACAAAACACGAGAAATTACCTATTAACCGAGAAAGGTCAGGAAAAGACACGGATTTTCTTTGAGAGCTGCATAGGGATATCAAAATATTTTTTATTTGAGCGTGGATCTTTAAGTATAAGAGGTCAATAGGACTTTACACAAATTCTTTTAAATAGTGCTCCAAGATGAGTTGAAATATCTCTTCGATAAAAAAAGGCAAAAAAGGTTTTTTGATTTAATGTAAATAGCTTGGCTATTGCATTTTTCAATTGATTTTTTGCAAATTTTATTAATTTAAAAAATGAAATCGATTCATTTGTTTTGCGCGATAAAAAATTTAAAATTGTATTTACATTGCGTTATATCAAATTTGCAAAAGTATCCAAAGCTTAATTGGATTTTCGCTAAACAAACTTGGGCACTAAATGAAGTGTTTCATTTTCTGTGTGTATTGCATAAAAGTAACTAGGCACATCAAGGCGACTGCCAACTCAGCACAAAAAAAAAATAAAATAAATAAAAAATAAAAATAAAAAGCGCATCAAAAATGAACGTAAAAAATATATAATTTCCGTCTAAAACGACCAAAAATGATTAAACTTTTTCATTGCAGTGCGGTTTTACGATTAAAGGCGTTAGTGAGAATTTCTTAAAATTAGGTAAATGAAAGTGGAAGGAATAAAAGTTTTATATAAGAGCATTCATAGAGGAAGATAGAGCGGAGTAATGCGTAACTGGAGGGAGGATGAACTCTATTATGCAATAACGAAAGAGATGATACGTCTGTTAGTGCGGTCCCTTTCAGCAAATTTTTACGAGTTCAGATACGAAATATATGCTGAAAAGAAGTTACGTATTACTTCTTCGGAAGAATACGTCATAAAAGCGTCGTAAAATTCGGCTAAAAGATAAAGTTCCATTTCATAAAACTGATAAAGATAACTATTAAAATACGTGCCGTGCCATATTGGGCGCGTTCTAGTGAATACATAGTTTCCAAAACTTGCTTGTTTGACTTAAAAAACATTCTCTCGGATTTATTTTTTGATGTCGCACCTCGATGACTATTTTTTATGGCAACGCACATTAAGAAATAAAAATTCCTGGAATTACATCAGGTGTTTCGATGCTCTCTGGATACCACATCTGCCTTGCAGTACACAAAATAGTTTAGTTCTAAACTAAAGTTTAGCAAAGCTGCATTAGCTTAAAGTGCCCAAAGACTTACAGCAAACCACTTGCCAGATTACGTTTGAATTAAGGGTGTTGTCCAATAAGAATTTGTAAATGCAATAACTGTTTAACGCATCAAACCAAGAGAAAATTATATGCAAACATGTCTTTTATTTCCTTTAATTCCGCACATGTTCCATGCAACGCTCTTTCAGAGTAGATAAGTCGTTATACCCGGGGCACATACGAAACAGTTAGTATGTATGGTGGTCGCCGGCCATTACGCCATAGTTTTGCATAATTGCGTTGGCAAACGTTCTGCCGAATAAAACCGCCTCGAACAGAGGCATAACATCCGTACGATATAACACCTACATTATTGCTTTTAAAATTAAAATCTCGTCGGTTTTATCTGCGCAATATGCCGCTTGGCACTCCAGGACTCGCGCCGACTTTATGTACTTAAGCTATTAGAGAAGTTATTGCTGATCACTTGAACATGCAAATACCGAGGCAAGTTGCCGTAGAGGTCTTTGCTATTTTGCAACTTAGCCAAAACTCTTTGGAACAGATATTTCAATTACAACCTTTTTTTTCTAAATTTTTCTCCTTAGCTTTTGGATTGTGACTAATTATTTTTGTTTCGTTTTAGGTGAGTCTCCTTTTAAAAGTGGTGAGTTGCACACCATTACCAAAAAAAGTTCTGTAATGCAGTCATATTGCAATCTTGTATAATAAGAAAAGCCTTGAAGATTAAAATTTAAACCATTAGTCGAGTTCCAACATACAAGTTCATATGTAATGAAACTTTGCGAGGCAGTCTGTTACTTCGTATTCCACTTAAAGCGGGACAGTTCTATAGAGATAGTAGACTCCTACTCGTCTAAATTACCCCGCTAATAAGTTTCCACTCACAAAACATCCAAAACCGTAAGAGAATTTAGGGGGAAGTACAGAAACTAAATTTCTCGCTAATTTATTTAAGACCTATCAGTCTTCTATTGCTCGGCACAGCAAACATTTATTTAATGGAGCCGCGTTTAAAAATTCAGGGCGGGCGGAGAAGTTGTCCCTAGACCATTGAAAACGTACTTGCGAGGGTGTAACGTTAATGACAGGTTATTAGTTTTGTTGTAAAGCGCGCGCTCGCGCTCGGATATTAAAATATCAAAATGTACTAGCTGGTGTAATGAGTTAATAATTTGTAATTAAGTTATAAGTCCGAATGAAATTTTTAGAATAAACAATGCTATCGTATAGTCGAAAACGCTATTTGGCAATTAAACTGTAGAAAGGACTAGTGAACGCATTGCTACTCCTGACCCTACATTATTAATTAATTTTAGATTGATATTTAGATAGTTTTTCTGGCCGAATTCGCTACTAAATTGAGTTGTTTCGTTTAATTGACGTTTCTGACTGGTATTTATTTGTTTATCCTTTTTTCTGCCTTATTTCAATCCACATGAACACCTGCTAACTACAAATTAATTTACTTCCAGAATAAATTTGTTCTTTAGAAAGTCACGTCTGATATAAGCCAGACGAAATGTCTGCTGTCTCATAGGATTCAATAAACTACGTCTGGCATATGTCATTCCCATTTGCTCATGAAACTCATGACCTATTAAAAGACGTAGGTAGATCCAATTGGAATCATCAGAGGTTAAATTATGTATAAATGCAATTAGAATGACGTGTTTAGTGCCAAGCAACTCTTAGTAATCCGGATAGTTTGACGGCGACGCATGCGCCCAATGGGATAAGCAGAATCCGGAGACTAATATCCATAACATTTGCAGCTGCAACAATCCGGCATAAACTCAAATCCTCTATAGTCTTGCCGTCATGATCAAATTAATGTAGAAACGTAGGTTTATCGAATACCTGGACTATAATGTACGACGAGCAACGCGCCAACCAACCGTTTCATTAACTTTGACTATGGATACATGGAAGTACGATGAAGAGTGAGAGGATGGAGACGGGCATGCATAATGCAATAGGTTCACGTTAACTGCCATCGACTGATATTAATTATTTAATCCTGGGAGAAACCGCCCAATTTCGGCGATTATAAGCTGTATTTAACTCCCCCCACTCACAACTCTTACTACTTTAGAGCTCGTTCTAACGCATTAAAGTACATTAGCCATATCAGAGGTGGGAAATATGGTTATTGTAATAGTATTGCAGGTGTCATGTCTGTTAGGTGCATTAAGTGTTTGTGTGTAACCTGAATTGGATTATGTTTTCAATTACGTTTGCAGCGAGGAATATGTCGCACCACCCCTTCGTACTTGACGTGTGAGTAGAATTCTAATGCGTTCTATTCTCCAAATTGGTCGATTTATTGAAATTACAGTTTCACCGGGATAAGGAGAAATCTGCTTTGAGTTAATTGTAGTTTGTTACGTTGTTGTAGTGAACATCCTCTAAAATTGAATGTGTGTTTACCTTCGTCCTCGAAGAATACAAGTTTCTTATTCTAACAAATATATATGTTTTAAGTTATTGTAAAAAAAAAATTATTTAAAAAAATTTCATCAAAGTATAATAACAAAACAAAGAAATTTAGTTATGAAATTTAATTTTTACATGAGAAGAGTTAAAATGAATTAATTAAAACATTGTAAATTATAAACTAATTAACAGTACTGTTTTTTTGGCTGAAGGACATATGGGTTTTCTTCTCGAAAAACTTTTCTTGTTACTTACTTTCAATTTTGCTTATACTAAGGCACACTGTTGTTTAAATCAGAAGTACACTATCAAATAAGCCTCCTACATAATCAGCATTTTGTCTTCAGTATTACATCTTTTTTCATATTGAAGATATCTATGTGACATTAGTACCAACTAGCAACTTATATGAAAGCATAAATAAAATTTCTAATAGCTTCTAATTATCGCCAAAAAAATGAAAAATGAATAGAGGAAATAATATAATTTTCTAACGAAATATCCTTTGAAGTACTGAACCAAGAAAGGGAAAAAAGTCCGGGGTAAATTTATCGCCTTTATGTTTTCCGATTAATTAAAACAACCTCCCCGGTTATGCAGTACACTCCTTTAACTGAGCTACCTGGTTTTCTTTTGACGTTTCCGTTTTCATTTCGGTAGCCGGTGTGTGGGTAATAAAGACTGATTATCTTCGTCCGCTCTGTACCCTCTTTCCAGGTAACAGCCTTTCATAATTTTTGATTAAAAATATGAAAATCGCTGCTGTGGTGGGCGAGTTTTCCTCTTACTTTTGTTGGTATCACTTTCGCTCTCTGTGCCTCAATTTTTTACTGTTACTATATAATTTATTCATACTTAATTTCGTGGCTTCCAATGAATTGATGACATTGCTTTATTAATGATCATGTGAATTGCAATAGATTTAAGTGAAATTTGAATTATTATTAGTCGCATATTTTTTGTTTTTAATAATCAAGTCCGCATTTGCCCTTTTAATTTTTATAAAATATAATAAAACAAAGAATTAGAGCGACAAAAACGGCGAACCTACAAAAGGCTTTAACGATTCTAAGGGGTTGTCTTGATGATTTACGGGCGTGTTGATTAGATGTTTGTACAAGATTTGTGCCGTAAAAAGTATATAGCGGCGCGCAAATTAAGGTGACAAAGTACACGGGCATTCAGCTTAGTCAGCATGAACAAACAAACAACTATCCTATCAGATTTGGGGCCATTTTTTCTTTCAGAGAAAGGAGGTATTTAAAAAGACGAAAGCGACTACATAAATATATCAAAGGAGGCAAGGAATATAAATACAGAAAAATACGACCTGCGGAAGAGACACATTAAGCACTAATAAAAAGATAAATGTTCGAAGTGAACGCCTGGAGGGGAAAAACGGGGGAAGACGAAAAATACCCTGAAACTCGGTTAAAGTAGAAAACCCGGCGGGAAATAGAGAGATACATAAATCGCATACCACACGTATATACATTCTAAACAAAGGAAACTGTTTAGCAGGAGACACAAAGGTGTATGAAGCGACCCATTGTTATCTATTGTGTAATGGATGCGAATATCTATACCACTTCCGAACTGGTCCCGACTATATGGCCAGAAGCCGTATTTTACCGATATTGCGGCAGTTATGATGTTAAAATTCGGAATCGCCGTCCCCACACCACACATAGCTCCGATTTAATTACTACGCTGGCCTGCACATTAGCATCCTACGTAATCGTTTTAATGCTCTAGCGTCCACCTGAATATTACCAGCACACATATGTTTACTTGCGTTTTACTTCAATATATCACCTCGATCTTCTTACTTTATTTTGTCAAATAATCTTGAGGCTTACCAGATAAAACGCGTTTAACGAATAATCTTCTAAAAACTTCAGTAATTATATGTAAGGGGAGCTTATTTCACCCTTGAAGAAAAACAGGGTCGTTTAAAGCATCAAATATGTATTCCCTTATCTAAATTCAGCAGTGCGTTTTCATTAATGGATTTAACTTATTACTTTTCACACGCACGCCCAGAGATCCATGTCGAACACACCAAAAATATTCACCCTTTTCCATGTTTCCTAAATGCGCTCACGATAATTCATATTTAATTGCCCGGGTTACATGGAGAAATTATTTTCTTGTTTGCCAGCTTTTTTCCGTCTTCTGCCCGCGTTTTTGGGGAAATTTCTATATTGCATGCCTAAATTAAACTGCGTGACGACGACCACCGTCGTGCACCACAGATCTGTTTTGAGTTATTGAAAAAGATCAGCTTTCTGAATAATTGTATTAATTAAAAAATCGTAACCATGTCCTCAAGAAAATTACACGTAAGTGCGGTTACGCTGGAAAGACGGACGGAAAAAGAAAATAAAAACCGACACAGAGATTACTTATAAGCTTTATGTAAATTAACACAATAACTGGCGAGCTAATCTTATTTTTCTTGAAAATTTAAAATGCTAAAAGAGCACCACGCTCTCATAGAAATTTCAACAGCTATTATAATATTTAACTACTTTGAAGTAGTTACCATACTCTTTTTATGAGCAAAATGTTGCCACGGTATACATTTATACTTTTAATGTGTACGTTATACTCTCGGTTAAAATATGAAACACGGCAAATTTTGAAGGCGTTCTTTCTCCTGCTTTTTGAAATGTTTCTATACATATTTCATAATCCCTCTGATCTTATTCTAAAATTAAAATGCACATATTTAACGAGTGACCTTCAGGTAGACAATAACATCGCAAACCTCAGCTGTAAGCACATACAAGCTATTTAAAACAAATGAATTGCATGGGACTTCCTCTGTTACATTTAGAGATCAAAATTTAAGCACCTAACCCTGACCAACTCTCAATGTAAATTGTCTGCGTACACATAGAACATAAGAGGCAAGAGTATACGTGTATTTTACAACAAAAGCCCCAAATAGTAAAATCAGCTCCGAGGATCTCGTCTTTTGTTTGTATTTTGTGGTTATAAACCCGGCTCTCAGTAATACGCAACCCACTCAGAGGCATCTTTTACGGCCTGAAATTTACTGCTACTGTTACGTACAACACAACCAAAATTCATATTTAGTATTCCAACAGGGGGATTACTGTTATGACCCGGCAATAATTAGGTGCCACCATGCATATTTTAAAGGCGCCGTCAGAGTGCGCCTCCATACGCCCCAGCACTTTTGCAGGAGCAATAGTTAAGGAGATCCTTGCGAAAGCCACTTATAGACCACTGAAAGCTACCTGCCTTTGTTGGTAGGGATGAACGTTTCATGATTTTAAGGAAGTTTTGTCAATATTTTAGCTGCTTTGAAAACTTGAACGAGTTTGTTAACTTCTTGTGGGCGGATAATGAAAAAGTTAAGCTGCGTCTACAGTTTTACGTTAGTACTTTGCTGCAACTGACCAATCAGAGCTAGATTCGTACTTCGTACGTTACTGGAGGTAATTACAGTCAATAAACCTTTCCGTCTTTATTATGAAGCCCTTTTATTGAATGATTTTTGTTTTGCTTACATTCTCTTGGTTTTATTTGTTTCATATTTCTTATCGAAGCTTTACTACCTGATAAGTCAAATATTACTAATATAGTAACGTCCAACAAAACCAAAAGCAAACTTATAAGTAGTAAAGAAATAAAGCTTGGTGCTGCAAGCTGCTGTAGTGCCGCTTGGTTCTCCAATATCGACGTACATTAACGTATCAATTGACTTTATTTTAACATAACACGAAAGGAATTTATTAACCGTTATCGGTATACACGTAGTGCAATAACATTCTGGGGGTGTATAGTGACAAATAACGAAACCAATACAACATTCAAATTTAACACGAAAACCTCTGCATTATATGCAGTTAGAACTAGACTCTAATGTTTATAGAATCCATAAAACGATAGGTACAACCTACTAAAAGCCATTTTCAGAGCATTATTTGCAATATATTTGATCGTTACAAAAAAACTATAATTTCCCATGGAAGCGCGAACGCAGAGGAAGGTGGCGCTAGCTCTCGGTACGTCGCGTGCCAAATCCGACCGCATATATATTTAGATATCATTCTTCCCAATTTATTCCTGAGCATCATATACCATACCAATAAATAGAATTGCGATGGTGAATATGTTGTTTAGATATCATCAATAATGTCGGTATTTTTCCAATTTGAAAATGTAACATGTGTTGGAGCTGATATAGGTAGCGCGCGGGTGTTTACGACAGTAAAAACCAACCCCTACGGCCGACGAATTTATATATTGGATTGTGAGGAAATAATTAGCTGTTGGGGAATCACGCGATTCAGTTCGTAAATCGCCTGTATCCATTAATTCCAGGTCATCCTTGACAAGAGCCTATCACGCACCCGAATAATTTTAAAAAAGGAGTATAATTTTGTACGCGTTGTAATACATTAACCCGTACATACACACATTAGCACATACGACCACAAATGATCATTTTTGAGCGAGTTATTTAGGTTATCTATTGATCTACTTGTTACCAGCTTTTTATTACAATACTTTACGTGTGTACATAGGGTTTTATGGTTTTTGAGGTAACTCAAAGTTGTTGATATACTCAACCATTTATTTTTGTGTATTTTGTTTTGTCTATACACGTGTGAGCAAACTGCTCGACCACGACTTTCCTATGATAATTGTTCCTTAGCTTAGGTACACTATACCACTTATTTATATTTTAATTAATATTTATGATGGACTGACATTTTTTATTTACGTCGGAAAATAACCATGTCTCGGACAAGGCAACTACGTTCTAATTTGTACCGTGAGTTATCACACTTTTAGCTGCAAAGATATTTCATGGCAGATTTGTAAATACAGGAAGTCACGAAGTATTTACTGGAAAGCCTAATCTATAAAATGTCCTTTTTCTCGGTAGGAAACGAGTGAAAGATATTAATTTGTAAACTTTATAATAATACCGGACGAATTTATCATTCTTTCGGAAAGTTACGCCCCGAGTAGAACAATTCAAACTTTATTTGAAAAGATTGTTGAAAATTATTTTTAGATACTTCGTGATTCATTCAAGTTATATATAAAACTTCATCGCGTTCATTGATTAAGTGGAATAATTCGAAAGTTATATTGGTTGTCTGACACCAACACAAAAGGTGACGGTTTCGACGTAAGTGTGGAGGAAGTTTAATAGCCAGACGAAAAACTGGCCTAGAAAACTGCTGTCGAGGAATTCCGTTAAATTATTTCCTAAGGTGCAAAGGGCGGCGATCGGATAATAAATTCTAAAAATCCGCTTTTCAAAAATAGAACGCCAACTCTTAAAACTCGCCACATAAAAGAAAACGTAACACTTCCATTTATGTAGGATTGTAAAAGGCCCATCCGAATTTTGATTGGCACAGTTTGAATTCGATTATTCGCTAAATGCGCCATCGGAATATTGACAACTGGCTGGTACAGAATCACAACTCACCTGGTGCCACCCTGCCCCGTCGACCCGGGATCTCCCACTCAGTTCGGAGAAGAGTTTGCGACAGAATCGAGTCAGCTGGGAGATAGCTCGGCGGCAGTTGTGGATGAGGAAATCGAGGAGGCAACACCACCTGGTGTATCCATTAATCAGAGGCGACGGTGATAATGAATCAATTCAAACATCCTGGCAATGATATGTCGTTTCGCCGAATTCGTCAGAGCAGAATGGAAGCTTTGTCATTCAGGACAGCGCTTCGAGAACTCTCATTTCCGTGTTTAATGTCCATTTACATATTGGCTCTATCGTGAAAGCTGCATCTCCCTTTAATTAGTTTATATAGGCAAATTTACTTAGCGCATGCAATTAAATATTTATCACATTTCCAAATTTTATGTTGATTGTCAACAGCTGTTGATAGCAATTGGTAAATTTTGGACGATGTATTTACAATTTTTGACTGCTTAAAACGAAAGAGAAAACGTAAAATCAATGCAGATAAATAGAGAACAATTGAGGATTATATGTAAATAGAGCAATTAAAGAGATATGAGGGAGATAACTGCCAACTCACGCATGCAACCAAACAAACCCCTAAACAGGAGCTGGTCAGAGAATCGCTGGCTACATCACCGCACTTACACAATTTGATATGCATATGCTCACGCAATATTTAGATTCTGTACTGTAATTTACAGCGCAGCAGGTGTTCCGGACTACAATAAACCCTGCCACCGACGGTCGCCATACAAACAACCCTCACAATTCCGAGTGCTCCACACCAGGTCCTTCCAACGCCATACTCCAATTGATCCACCATATTACATACGGGAAAAATAAAACCGCAAACATTTAAATTGATTCGGTTAATTGCTCTCAGAAAAAGTAATAAAAAATAACGCGGTTTGTTACTAAATATCTATAATGGCCAGCCTGGTGGCTATGAGCATTACGATTTTATCTCTTTGGTGTTATACATGGCATAAAAAGGGTAGTTATAGATCACAGGGGTTTTTTTGCGAGGGCAGTTTTTTGGAGTACCATTAACGAACTCGAAATTGTTTCTAGTTAAAATTAAACAGGGTTTTTTAAAACAAATTGGTTCAGTGATGCGATTTATTGCTGCTTCGATTATCACGGGCTGAAAATTTTGCCTTTTTTGCTATTTTAACAATAACAAAAAATATAACGTAAGTAAAAGTTTCGAAGAAACTTTTATTTTTATTGATGCCTACAACACAGTTTTCCGGAGACGTTTGCAACACATGATACTTTTCACTTTCGAAAATATAAATAAGTAAATATATATGTCAAGAAAAGTATCTAATTCCCCCTTTTGCCCTCGAGTATCCAAGTGTTACACTTTTAGGGACGGGAGAATTTTCTCGGGTCTCTAAAACGCACCTTCAATTTTTATCTCCTTGTATTTCAAGACCGTAATAGCGTGGGTAGAATCCTAGCTCGAAGGGGACATAAAAGGGTATGATTGAAACAGAACGAGGTCGAAACTGGGCGAGAGGTTCCGTAGGTGTTCTGTAGTTTGCAAATCCTACCCGAGAGCGAACGAGGGGTGGTGAGGGGCGCGCTTCAGGAATGTATGGATTACAAGACAGTTTAAGTAACATCGTGTTGGTCTCGTTGCCACAAGCGAGCCTCACAATCCGGCTTTAAGCTCAGAATAACACTCTCAAAAGTTACGAAACGGATTCAATGCATGTCTGAGTGAGCAGATGCCGCTTCCACAGCCGAGCAGCCGCAAGCTGCATTCCTGCTGATATTTTGATTGTACCCCCGAAAATATATTCAGTTAAAACCGTCCGCGGTCACCACTGGTAGGATAGTAGTTGAAGAGTGGAAGGAATCCCACCGCTAGAACCAATCCCGCCCTAACAACCCGATGAAAAACTACTTCAACTTTCGTATTAAACTTTGCTTTTGAGGCTGCCATCCGAAAGTTATCTGAATAATGTCGTTGGGCATTAAGGGATTCGGCCGGGACGCGAATACATTTGTGTATGTATGTCGAAAAGTAGAGCAAAAAGCAAGGAAAGAGACGGATTTCGTGGGGTTAGGTAGGGATTTTGTAAATGAACCGATGCTACACCGTTCTGCAATTAAGGAGATATATTGCTGATTGCCGAGTGGTCTTGCCACTGGGGAAGGTTAAGTGTGTTGTTACAATTTTTAATTGCGGTCCCTTTATACATCCTTATCCGTTTCTAGTACTCAATTTTAGGTACAGTTTATCAAGTTTAATTTAAGGGCTTGCTTTAAAAGGTAAAAGGTAGGAACATTTCTGCTTGAAATAAATTTTCTACTTGTATGTGGACTTTTTTCGTTCTATATTAACCTCCTATATCCAAAATAAATATTTTTGATGAAATGCCAGCATAAACTTACGTTTTTTTGTGTTCAAAACACAATTTCAAAATGTGCTTTTAAATTAACATTTCTTTTCTTTTTGTTCCAGGTGAGTTAATTTTAAAAATTTTAACAATCAAATATGGTCACGTAAGTAAAACATTTGCATTTTCGAAAATTCTTTTATTCCCAATATGACCCCATATCTCACAATTTAAACAACATATCCGAAGTCCTCGTGCGTCATATTATAAATAAAAAATAGATTCACGTAAAAACAAGTGACAAATAGGGAGTAATGTCGTTCTTTGATGAAAAAAGACTATATATAGACAATGAATGGCAGGTATTAGAGTTAAAGTTGGCTTTTATGGGAACGGACGAGAGCAACAATACCGATCCATGTTCTATTATGGATGACGTTTTCTCGCGTGCTGATTTAAATCCTGGTGTATATAATGGATTTCCTTTTTATTGCTCTGAGTGGATAGAAGAGTGGATTGAATTGGATTGGATCAAATCGCGGGCTAGGCGAGGGTCCCCCACATCACCGGCGAAACTAGTGGTGCCCGTCAAATGTCACATTTACCGAATGACAAGGTAACTCCATTATTTATTCAACAGTAACAGTTTTATGCATTTGCGGAGGTTTCGTGTTCTATGGCACGGCCGGCTGTAACGACTCTTTCAATTGTTTACTTGTTTATGTTTCGATTTCGGATGTCGACTAATACTGTCCAAGCGTTTACGAGAATGCATCGATGCTGTTTGTCAATAACGTTTTGCATACACGCATCGACACGTTCCATTCAGCGGAGAGAGATTCGACAGCTTTTTTCGCGGATTCAATCGCGCTCAAGTACTATTTGCACACTCTGCAATGTGTGTACCTTCGCGAAACGATTGGCTAAGGTAATATTTACAGCGACCAGATGGGATACGGCTACAGTTATATCAATTTAAAATATCATACGGATTGGAAAATTCAATATTTGTATGTTTTTATTAACAAATTCATTTTGTATTTATCCTGGTATTAACGTGGTATCAGTATCAGTATTTTGGAATACACAGTTTAAAGGATAGTCCTTAAAAACGTTTACACACTGAAAAAAAGCGAGCAATAATTTATGAAACATATTGATGAACGCAATTAATCCAATTAAAAATAGTAAGAGCTGTCAATATCATATCAAATATTGAAATGAAATATGAATATATTACAAAAGCGGAAGGTCTATCCACGATTGCAATCCGTCACAAATTAAATTTAATCCATTAAATATAACATTTTTGCAAAAATATTACACAACGCGCATACAAATGTTAATTCAACTAGAATTATTTATAAAAATTGATATGACACAACACGTTAAGAAAATGTAGAATTGTACAATATCCAAATTGATTATAATTAAATAAAATTGAAATCCCAACGTTTGGCCGGTACAAACAATTATTCATCATCACGTATGATTTTAAGTTACCTCAAAAACACAGCCTTCCATTGTACACATTTTATCTTTCTTTTTTTTCTATCATTGTCTCATCTGGCGACTCACCATTTATTTTTCCGGACAATAGACGCCGTTTATTCTTTTAATGAAACGTTCATTACGATCCGAACTCGTTTTCATGTTAAATGAAAAAAAAGGGCGGGATAGGACGTATGCATCACTAAATTTAATGCCGGCCTATACAAATCGGACGGGAACGAAATTGATAAAAATCACAATAACACTGCTAGCCCTAGCGCTGCGCCACGCCCACGCGAAGCACCGTCACAAGTCATAAAGCTAAATTCCCACCAATTTACGATTTCCTTTCATCAAATCTAATGGAATATCAGCGTGCCGACAAAAATCGGATAACAAGCCGGTTGCCATTTCATTTATCGTAATTTTTGTGCTAAATTAACAAGGCAGATAGAAGGACTGTAGATGAGAAGGAAATGAAGATTGATGAGCGATAGAACGAGTTGGGTGAATGATGGCGGGGCTTTGGTTTAGATAGGGGGTCGACAGATCCAAAACCTAGAGGACGACTCGCAAAGGTCAGGATCGCGCTACTCTTCCGCCCTGAATTTATTTCGCTTCGCTTAGATAAATATGCAGCATTATCTGTTTCTTTCACATTTCAATTTAGAGATGGGAAGGGTTTTAAAGCAGACAATTTACGAATACGGTTATAAATTCCAGGGTATTTCGTTATTTTCACGGTTAAAAATTGTTACTTTTATCCCAGGGTACTCCCCAGCACGAAGGATAATACACTATGATCATTTGATTTGCGGAGCTGCAACTCTTCCAAATGTTGATGAAAATGGATAAATAAATAAATTTTTCTGGTTATGTAAAGTAAAATTCTCAAATTGTGTCTCCCAGTTGGAAAAAAAACAGGAGTTGAAGCTCTGTTTATTAAATTAAGCGTTACACTCCGTATTTCATTTCAGAAGTCGCAGATAATTGGATTTAACATAGAAACTGAATGTTAATTTCTAGAAACGCTAGCGAGCCACTTTCCCGTGAATAAAGCTTCCATAATTGAATGTCTCCTACTTAAACGGCACTTAAATATTTGCTTTTATTATGTAATCCAGATGCTCCACCCAATTCCGAATACCATTTGCCTTAATATTATGTAGCTGTAACAGAGGACTATGTACATGCACTCCCCACACATTTCGTTAGTTTCATAGCGACTATAAAACTTAACTTGATGAAGTTAATTTGATTTTGGTTTACTGCCTATTTGTGACGATATACAAATAAATTCGAGAATTCTTTTTGCTTCACTCAAACTGTCGATTTAATAAACCCTAAGAACAGAGGGTTTTATTTTTCTTTGTTTCTCGAACCACCTTGTATATTCTAAGCT
>JAUIMW010000289.1:0-19761 GCA_033557785.1 Enochrus cinctus | reverse complement strand
CAGAAATTGCTAACGATATTCCCATCCCAATAATTTTTTTCCTCTGGGCAGCCGTCGCTAAGATGAAACCGTCTTTTCGGGCAAAGCTTTTATCGAGTTATATTGTTTGAAGTATATTTCCATAGTAGCTGGTGGCTTAATAAGAAGATAGCCGCGATGAAACCCGCCTGTCCTGTCTGTAGAAGCGGCGAAAATTCAGGACCTTGTGTAAACTGTTTTTAAAATGTAATGCAGCCAATCAAAAGTGCGCCGCCGGGACGCCCGGCTCTCCAATATTGATTAATATTTTAACTAACGAACTGTTAGTTATTGTAAAGTGGGCTTCGCATTTCCACCCTGTTCTGTTCGATTAAAATTGATTCGGCCCTCATTAACCACCCTGCATTAAATCTTTCAAACCTCCTTTTGGGGGGACGCCGAAAGGATGTTTAACTGTTACTTTAATATCGTTACAAGGATTACTCAAAAACTTTCTAGACCTCGCATGGATTTGAGCCCTTTATTCAATTGAATTTTTTTACCAAGAGAAATATTCTTCCATTCCATTTTCCTTTAATAAATCCGCCAATATTTTGCTAGTTTATTAGAACTGGCCAAACCAACCTATAGAATATTGAAGAAGTAATTACAGTTAAAGGAATAAAGCGTTGTGGTTCAGACATTTCTATGTGGTAAATTCAACCATATTAGAATCGCTCCGTTGAATCTACGTTTTTCCATTTCCGCTATAATATCTGCCTTATCTCGCCGTAACCCGATATCTATTTTGTTCTCAATTGCTTTGAAAAATTCAGAAAGCGGAGAACCAGAGGGCTTAAAACAAAACAATTTTTCCATCGCTGAATTAAAAATAATCTCCCTGTTTATTTGAAAGTTAACTGCAGTTTCCCAGGGTGCTGAATAATGAAGCAGCAAACTTACCCGCGGAGGTGTGCATGCACCTTTGATAGAGAGACTGTTGCATGACCAAGTATCGTGCGACGTTGAACCACGTCACTCATACGAAGGAGGTTTTATAAATTTAACATCTTCTTGTATTCCCATAAAATCGTAATAACTATTATAATATTAAAGCCATTAATATGATGTTTCCTTCATCAATTTTTCATAGATCCTTCCACTGTGTAATTTAAGACGTAAAAGGAAAATGATAGTTCTATATGCTTCCAAGGATTAATGTTTTCTAAGTACCTTCATACACTTAAATTTGTGCTGCTTATTACAAATTATTATTAACTGTCATGTTTGACAGAGGCGTCAGTAATTTAGGTTTTGTGAGACAAAAAAAACCTGAAATAAAACTGCTTAATGTAAATAGTGGGTTGGGGAGATGGACTTCCAGCTTAATTGTTCTTCTAAGAGTGAAAGTTATTCTAATGACAGTGGCAGTTCTGAATCAGATGAAGAAGACAATAGATTAAAATATGCAATGGAAAGAACTTCCAAAATCGGAAGTTGGTGTTGTCAAGGAATAAACATGATGGTTGAAGAGAAAGGTATATAAAGCAGAAACTGTTTTCTGTAAAATTTTAAAATTAATTTGCACCAAGCAACATTTTTAAGAGTAGTTAAATAACAGATGTATCAGTGCACGAAGAAGTAAACCAATATGTATCCTTTATTACTTTTCCAAATAAGGCCAGTTGCGGCGTGGCCCATTAGAAACCTATAATTATTCTTTGGCAGATGCAGTTTCATTATACGCTAAACTTTCACAATAATTCGCTTAACTAAAATAGATGATACCATAGATGAGTAGAATCAAATCGTACGTGGTGTTTGGTAAAAATAGCGTCGTTGAACTCTCTGTTGCAGATGAGCGCTAGCATTATAGTGTGCATTGCATCGTATGCAGGAATTTAATAGTTGTTCAACATCTGGGATATGCGGGCGCCATCATATTTCTTAGGTGTTAGGGCTCGTTTCAATGCGCACGTATTTCGACCAGTCACTTTTACTAATATGATTAATAACTTAGAAGTCAGGGTGCACCTCTTTCTAAGCTACCAAAGTCATATTATTGTTTTATTTATTGATGGCAGTTCGATATATGTAAATAGTTTTTATTGCTAATATGATGAACACTTCCTATGTTTAATTATTGCAAAATTATTTAACCTACATGATGCATATTTAAAATATGTAAATAATAAATGTTCATTCGCAATAATGGAGCATGTGTAATAATTTTATGGACGTTTATATACAACAAATAATAATAATAATATTTATATGCGAAATGCATATATTACTTAATAGCACCACCTACTTTAATCTATGAGATACGTTTCAATGAAGTAGATAGGATAATGGTAACTTTTAGCAACTAATGATTTTTTTATTGTTTCAGATAAACAACCTGTACCGTCCTTAACCGAATTAGCTGCGAAATGCGTGGCGTCCCACATTCCATTCGAGCTGGTAGAACATGTGTATCCTCCGGTTCCAGAACAGCTTCAACTCAGGATAGCTTTTTGGAGCTTTCCAGACAACGAGGAGGACATTAGGCTTTATTCTTGTTTGGCCAATGGATCTGCAGATGAGTTCAACAGGGGAGAGTTGCAGCATAGACATCATCTTGTCAAAGACCCCTTGCAGATCGGTAAGTCAGAAATGGTGATTGTTGAATGACGACGTCGTCGAACATTTTTTTTTCTATTTAACAAAACTCTTGTATATGAATTGACTTGACTGCATTGTCGTATGCCTACTACTTTATCAGATCTAGATTTTTGAATTAGCCTTATCAATATCTTCATCAAAAGCTGCTCCTCGACAGAGTATAGCTTTTCAAATCACCACAGAACACTGTGCTTCGCAACCTTAATACTATAATATGGGTCAAAACTATGGCTTTTTGGCAAACTGCGTGATTACAAGATTGCTTCTTGAATTAACTATGAATTATCAATGGAGATAGTGATAGTGATAAAATATACTTAAAATATAACACATGATAAAAAATACTCTTTTTTTAAACTTAAAAAACAACCAATCGTAAAAGCTTAATTATAAAATCGATACTTCAACAGTTTGCTAGTTATTTCATTTTTAGTTTATATTTTTGAATACATAGTAGCACGATTATCCCTTCATATTATTAGACTTTATTAAACAATACATGTAAGTGCTATCACATAGAAAGTTTTGTTTATTCTGGAACATAAACTATGGACGTGTCGGTTTTTACATGTTAATTCCTCACATGCACTATTTCTATATCAACTTGTCCTTCCTCACGTTAAATGAATGTAATTGTCCGCTTTAAAAATTCTTTGACCTCAGGCTCCAATATTCTGGCAGGAATATTCCGACAATGTCTGGTTTTTGAATCCTCCAGATCTTGTACATGTTGTTAAATGGGCAATCTCCAAATTTACCACGTAGCCATTCACTGACAATCAATGAAGAATGAACTGGGCAGCCATCATGCTGAAACCATAAATTTTGTCTGTTCTAAATTCATATTGTCCAAAGCACCTCCTAGAGAATTTTCCAAAGTATTAAATAAGAATTTCCTGTTTCTCGAAAAAAAGTTTATATTAGTTTTCCATTTAAAACACCACACCACACATTTAGTCTGTTGATAATACTGGAATTCTATTGGGAATTACAAAATTTGGATTAACATCTGATCACCATCTGCAATTTTGTGACGAAACAAAGAACGATGCAAATGTTGATTCATCTCAAAATAAAATATTTCTTATAGAAATTACGCTCTTCAATTTGCCCCTGTACCTACATCGAAAAATCAAATCGTGCATTAAAATCCCTCTCTTGCAAACTACAAACAAATTTTGGCTTGTACGCATGGTATTTATTTTTCTTCAGCATTCGCTTCACAGATGTTGTTGATAAATTGGTCATAACAGAAATTTCGATTGTGGACACATTAGGGTGCTCGATAACTGCTTGGAGCACCTGCAGCTGATTCTCCTCCGTGCATACAGTTTTTGAACGTTCTTTTTTGTATCCATACTCTAACGATTCTGTGTCTTTGAAATGTTTTAAAATTCGGGATGTAGTAGAATAGTGAAGATGTTTGTCTGGATGACGTTCGATGAATATAACTGTGGTTTCCCGAGTTGATTTATAACCATCTCCACGGATAAGAACTAACTCTGCTCTTTCAGGAAGTGTTCAAAGGCATTTTCAAAAGATAAACAACAAACAATAAATTGGAAGTGTCAAGTATCTTTATTTTTACCAGAACAATTTTTAATTCACAATTGATAAACACTCTTGAATTTAACGTGCTTAATTTCTATGCACTCCGAATAAAATTTATTCTAAATATCTCTTACGAGATCTCTCATTGAATATTTTTTCTTTATTTCTGGAATAAATAATTCGTATAGTGAATTTCTCGTGTCTAAAAGCAGATTTCTCCAATGAAACTAATGAGTTAATCCGCATACCTTCAAAAATATCAACAGTAAAAATCAATTTTCCTAATAAATGATTTTGGTCAATGATATAACAGTAGTTAAAATATACGACCATATTGCCAAATTAACTATGTGAGTTACAGTCATCCATGAAATTGTCATCCATGCTATCTACATCTTCGATATCGACCCCACCACCTTGAGATGTAAGTTATATCTGGCTCTTCAATTATTTTCAGAAAATTTATATCCTTCTTTCTTTTTGCTAGTTGGTACTTTGAGGACATTATTAGTCAGAAATAAATATACTATTGAACTTGTGAAGATGGTATGTAGACCGGCTATAAGAGTGACCCCTCAAAAATAATGTTCGATGACGTGCTGAATCTTCAGCAACCCATCTAGAAATGCAATTTATGATGCAGAAAGCAAGCAATTGATGGAAAGCGTCTTTCCGTTCGAACATATAACCTACAAGTATTTGACGTGCGTTTTTCATGTACGATCGATGGACATAAACTAAGTTTGATTTAATGGTTTCCAACTTTTGCTGAATAAACTAACACCGCAATATCTAATCTAAATCCATTTAGAACAAGCGATATAAAGTTGGTAAAAGTGTGTTATACTTTTAATATAAACTGGGTTTCTGAGGATTTATAATTATAATTAATAATTTCCTATATTTCTTTTGAAAGAAACTTGATTGTTTGGGAACTAGCACTACCTAAAGCAAATACCGCTTGATTTTCAAAGTTAATGACTATTTTTTCCACAGAGGCCATTACATAGAGGCCATGCATAGAGACAAGAAATCGATAAATGTTCAATTAACAGCGACACAATATCTAGAGTCAGAGATCAGATCGACTGTATTATCATACAGGGTTTGAATTGATTTTACTAGATATGGTAATTGCCTAGGAAAGCGGATTATCGTAGACCTTTTCCAATTGTAATTCAGAAAACGTCTGATGGATTATTGTAATTCTGATTAGTTAATTTAAATTGAGAAGCATATCATAATTCAGAAGACCCCAGCTGCAATTAAGAATGATTAACCAATACTCCTCAAAGTTTCTCTAAGCATCACGTTCTAAATGGAAAGAGTATTGGTGTTTATTTGAAAATTTTCTTGTATATATATAATATGTTTTCCTCATATTTCATTTAGAAATAAATAAAACTAAAACACAAATAAATAATTTTTATACGGCAACAAGTTTCCATAGGCTCCCAAAGGCATTCTCTTCTCGAAAAAGAAAAAATGCCTACTTAATAAAAAATTTAAAATACAGTAGTCAGACGCGTCTTTCCTGAGAAACTGCTCTAAAGTTCGTAATTCTAAATAATGTGACATGAAGCGCTAACATGTTTTCTTTTATTTAATCACATCATTTATTCAAGAATTTTCCGATCGACGGACGATTATACGCTCGTTTTCGCATAAATAATCCGGAAGACAAGTAATGAACATTATTTTTCCAACGCAGCAAATTTTCTTCCCTCAAAAAGGCACTTTTCTTTTTAATTACATACATTTTGCTAATATACATCATAATTTTCAACCTATTCAAATGCAACAACAATAAAATTTATTTGTTCTTTGTAACCTTACCAACCCGGGTATAGCTCGACTTAATTATCCAACGTTTCTACCTTCACCATATAGAAAGTAGAAGTGCGAACCTCCGTTTAATTTGCAACGTGCAGTGAAAGACGGTGAAAAAGAACCTGCAAAAATATTTAACAAAGCAAACAATGCTGACGCTGCAGATTCGACAAGGCTCCGTAAATTATGTCTATTGTTTTTGACAATCCATTTTCGCTGCACTTCCCTCCGACAAAATAAACTAATTGGTTTTGCAATTAATTTCTTGTTTCAACGTTGTTGCAATTCTTAGCTGGTGCATTTGCTCCAGCTCCTCGTGCAGACATTAACATGGCAGATGACTCTCCTTGATCTTTTTCCCTGGAAACGAAACTAATATTTACTTTCATGTAGATTTCCTCGAGCAAAAGCTTTCTCGCAAAGGAAATAACGCCTCATGTCTCCGTTTACAATATTGAGATTCTAAAGGAAAAGCACTGCCTTCAAGGAAATTCTTTTAATTCGAATCACTAAGCAGCTTTTGTTGAAGCCATTCTGCTGCAATTTGATATCTACTTTGTCCATTTTTGAAGGTCAGCACCAACATCCAGAACGCACCTCGATACTTGTTGACGGGCATGTGTTGTAATATTAAGATTATTCAGGTAGAAGGTGTAAATGAAAATGTACAAAATATTGATTTCAGCTATCTATGGAGAAATGTAATGATTGCCTTCAGAGATTGCATAATTGCAACGTTGTCTGTTTGGAAGCAATCAGTGTGAGCTTGTATGCAAATGGAATTTGATAACTAACCAGACAATAGTCCACCGTTTTGACGCCAATTGTTACTGTTTGTTTCAGGATTCCACCTGTCCGCTACCGTACAACAGAACCCCCGCCCCCACAACGTCGCCGTAACCTTTGACCGACGCCGTATAACATCTTGTAATTGCACCTGCAGTTCCACAGCTTACTGGTGCTGCCATGTGGTGGCTGTTTGCCTCACACGAATACACTGGGTCAGTAAACTTATTTTTTTAACGTTTTACTTAACGTCATATCACTGCAAACACTTTAAAAATAAATACATATTTGCACAGCGGGGAAAAACGTATGTGCAAGTGCAATCTTTCAAGAGAAAGAATGTGCGTGACGAAATGATTTCTGGTTTGTTTTTTCACTCAAAATAAATAGCTGTAATTATTCTTGGATATTTTTAGAGTACTTTTAAAAAAACTTTTCAAAATATATATCTTCAGCGATACAAACTCTTTCCACCTCTTCTTCTGCATGATCTGTCTCCGTATAGTAAACCTTGTTTATATCACTGAAGATTTCGCGATTTCAATGTTTTAATACTTCTATAACTATTCCTGTTTTGTCATGTTATCCTCCTATTCGGAAAATCAATATTTTGAATTGTCTGAATTCTTTTAAAGATCCTCTTGAGTGCTTGCTTCAGAAGTTCCATTGAATATTGGTTATCCTTTCTCTTCTGTCCATTGTAGTAATTATTTTCTTTCCTTATTGCACGTTTTGGCTTTTTAGTGTTAAAGTTAAATGTGACTTCTTATGCTTGTATTAAAGTCGCCACCTGGCTATTTAATTATCAAGCCCAAAAGGATCACTACTTAGTGATAGCAAAATTTAAAAGCATAGGCACTCCAAAACAATTATAAAAAGAATAAATATAGATGTGATTGGGTTCAAAAGAAACCAAGAAAAAAAAAACAATGCAGATGTAGATAACACATAGGAAAAAATTAAACAACACACATATATAGCCGCAGAAGAAGTATTGGGATTGAAGATGCAGGAAAGAAGATTTAATCATTTAGATAATAGTATGCTTAATTTCATCAAATTTTTGTATAAAACTTGTTTTGGTTTTTTTAGGTCTAAAATAGGTCTGAAAAATTAAACTGGAATTTTTTAATAGAAAATACACATTTATTGTGTAAAAATGGAACCATCGATGCAAATAAGTTGTAACTGGATGAAGCCAAGTCTGATGGGAAAGCTGTATGTCAAAGTATTCCCAACTAAACATGTACATTTTTTCAGTGACCAGTTTTGTTTTGTGCTATAGTACATTATTATAAAGCAAAATCACATATTTTCTGGTCATATTTTAGCCAATCCTTGTATCAAATCCATTATTTGTTTTCAGTAGCATTCAGTATTAATAGTTTCGTTAAGTTTTAGTAACTTATAATAATAAACATCCTTCTAATTCCATCAAACACAAAATATTCTTTACCGTACACAGTTATTTCGCTTTGCAGTTGATATCGCTGGTTTCCCTAGAGTTACCAAGGGATCTTTCATGCTTAGGATGGTATAAAACGTAACGATAATTAAATGGTTTAAAGTATTTCTATTTCAGTAAAGAAGGTTTAAAGTTTAATACTACATCTGAAAAAGAATAGTTATAAGTAAAGAAACAAAAATAAATTCCTAAATTTTTACATGTAACAGAAACAGCAAGAATGAAATTATCAATGTGAATCTTAAAAAAGAGAAAACCATAGTACAGACCTCCATGCTGCTAACACTCGATTTCTCTAGATTAATCCCAAGATAATACTTAATTGATTCCATGTTCAGTCAATTTAATGAGTTCTATTGCATCGTCAAGAACGGATGTACTTAAATTGATGAAATGAAGAATAACCAAAAGCCATTTATGGCTAATTGTGTCGAAGGTTTATAGTCTGATAGCATCAATAATCTTGCTCTAAGAATATCATCAGCCACATCTAGCAACGCAGATGCACAGCCGCAGTGTCTTGGGCATACCTGATACCTGAGAATATAGGGCATCACGAGGCTATATTAAGCTAGAAATCAACACATCGGAGAAGATTTAGAATTAGAATATTTCTTGCTTATTTTCGGTTTTGCTACTATTATTACTGTTTTATTTTCATGTGCCTTATTTTATAACCAACAGTTTTTATTAGCGTAAAGCCATGTTATCCTTCTTATTAATTTCCTTAGCACATATCGCTTTTCCCAGAGTTTTAAATCAGCAAACAATAAAGTATCATCTGCAGCAATATACTTTTGTAACATTCAAAAATATTTAAAAATAGACCATTTACTATAAAATTTTTAACTGCTCCAAATATAAAACAACTGATGAATTAATTTAATATTTATCATTAAATTACTTTTGTTAAGCACAACAAAAAACAATCTACACTCCATAATTAATTTGTTGTAACACATCAATTAGTGGTGTGCAACATTGTTCCTTTATTAATTAGTAAAATATTGGATGTCACAATTAACTTTGTAGTACTGTAAACTTTTTAACATGTTTGAGTATCAGCAGATATTAAATGATTCGCTCTAATTGGTTATTTTGAAATTTACAGCCGCATCTAGTTACATTGAGAGCTCCAGTATCAGAATCGTTATCGAGGTTACACAGAGATCAACTTCAAAAGTTTGCACAGTACCTTATAAGTGAACTACCACAACAAATACTACCAACTGCTCAAAGACTGTTAGATGAATTGCTAAGCTCTCAACCATCACAGATCAATTCAGTATGTGGAGCACCGGACCCAACAGCCGGTGCTTCAGCCAGCGACCAGACTTCTTGGTACCTTGATGTCAAAGCTCTGCACGGAAATATCAAGAAGATTCTCATCAAATTTTGTGTTCCAGCACCTATAGTTTTTAGGTAAATATTTTTTTTATCGTTTTATTAAATATTTTACAGGTAAGATTGGTTTCTTTATTAAATATTATTTTGGAAAGGTGGTGTCACATAAATAACGTAGACGTACCAGATTACTTCATAGCCAAAGAGTATGGCAACTACAACAGTCTCTAATATGGTTAAAGTGATAATAAGGACGTCTCAAAATGTTGTAAGGAAGCGATGTTTTGCATGAAAAGTGACAGTTAACTTTATTATATCAATATTGGACTACTGCTCTTGTATGTAATTAGAACTAAACGAGATAAATTTACAGTAAAAGGACCGATAGCCTTCAAAGGGGAAGCATGTATTATCATGAACTCTATGAACTTACTTTGAAGCGTGCCAGAGAATGTGGTTTCGATAACGTTTGGGCACGATCGAAAAAAGTATATGCACGAAGAGGTTTTACGGAGTTCGTAACAATTTGTACAGAAAGCGACGTATATAAGAAAATGAAACCACATGGAAAATCACCACGTCACCCGTCTAAGTCATCGCAGTAAGTGAATTTAAACAAGTACAAATTGATTTCCTCAGAGTATTTACTGGAATGTAATTAGTTGTCTTTTTATGTATTGTTCAATTATTTTTTTCAGAAACTGTGAGTACAATGTAAAGCTGAGCTAATTCATCGAATTAGTATCATATTATGTGATATTACATTTGACTATAAAGGTTTCTTAGACTTAAGCGATCGTACTTGATCTATATCTTAGTTTTCAGTTGATTTGTAGGACTTCATGGAGCCTGAGTTGTGTTTTTACACTCTTCTGACAAGATTTAGTCTGCTTCATATTTTAATAGCAAATTTCTGCTTGAAAACTATCTAATTAAATATCTTCTATATAAGTTTATAATCAATTTTAAATAATAAGTACCCAAGTCCACACTGTTAATTACATTAATGTTGGTGTGGTTTCTGATTAAAATTTTTGTGATTACTAACACTTTACTTCTATACTAACCCATGCAAAAATTGTTACATCAATGTTTTTAGTATTTCTTGTAAGACAGAATGTTTTTTACAGTGACGTGAACTACTTAAGTACTACAGCTCCTCCAGCAGCTGCAGAATGGACTTCACTTTTAAGGCCTTTAAGGGGCAGGGAGCCCGAAGGCATGTGGAATTTACTTAGTATAGTTAGGGAAATGTTTAAGAGAAATGACAGAAATGCCATACCTCTTTTAGAAATAATTACAGATGAATGTCTCGCTTGTGAACAAGTAAGTGTAAATTATTCACCCAAATTTTAACCAAATTTAATTTCTATTATTTTCTTAGATTTTGGTTTGGTGGTTTAACACCAAAGTAGCTTTACTAAATGGAAGCTCCGGTTACGGTGGCGGAGGAGGAGGCAAGCATAACAATGTTAATAGTAACACACACGCATCACAGCATGCTTGTTCTTCTCTTTGTGATGAAGTAGTTATATTATGGCGGCTAGCTGCTTTAAATCCAGGGTTGGCACCTCAAGAAAGGGACATGCTCCACAATCAATTCACAAATTGGCATCTTAAAATTATGGAAAAAGTCAGTAAATGCCGAGGTTCTTCTAACAATTCTCAAACAAACTCTAACAAGAATGGAGGACTCAAATTAGATCTTGAGGTGTTTACTGGTTTCAAACCTGCCATCGAAGCGTGCTACTTAGATTGGGAAGATTACCCAATGCCTGGAATTACGTATACACAGGACATCAATCCGATGTACCATTGTCCGTTTACGTGTTTCCGGCAGTCTGGAGATAGTCGCACGGAGTCGGTAACACAGGTCAATTCGAGCAAAGCAGTTCTGAATTGCGAACATTCTCATTCGACCCACATGCACTCTCATAACCATCATCGGCACCATCACCACAACAGATTACGATTGGAGTATTCCGTTGATGTGATTAGTTTTAACCCAGTTGAGTATCCGTCCCTCCCTCAGTTGGGGGCTAGAGATGGAAACCGATCTAGTGTTAGTAGTGAAGGTTTTTGTGAAAATGAAGACGATATGAATGTGCTTCGTGAGAGAAGAAACATGCTTAGATCTCTAGATTCTGACTCTCAAGAAGGTTAGTTTTCTTTTGCAATTATCTCATACCAAAATTTAAAACTTTTCAATTCTTTATTTAGGTGGCGGTAGTGACTCTGGAAGTAGCAGCAGCAGCAGCAGTGGCAACCTCCTTACAGGACCGTCCACACAACAATCAGGGAATAGTGAAGACAGCGACGGTAGTAAGAAAAACTATAAGAAATTACCAAGTCCTCAAAATTCATTATCTTTATCAGAAAGTAAAAAATCAGATCCGGAAGCAAGTTCTTCAAATGACGACAAACCTTCGACATCAAGAAGGTTATCTAAAGATGAATCATCCCAATCATCTAATTCAGATTCACCTCAATTTGTGGATGAATACAATGTGTACTATTACAACAGTAAAGAAGTACAACCTGCTCACCTGGACTACCAAAAAGATATGAACAATAAACCTGTGGAAGATCCAGATAACAGCAGAAACTCAGTGTTTGCTAATTTGAAACGTTCTGAAGATCCTTGGGATGTTTTGTTTGCTCGTGCTGAAGGATTACATGCTCATGGACATGGACGCGAGGCTTGTATGTTGGGTGTCAAGTTAGCAGAAGAATTGTTAGCTAATCCACCTGACTTAATGATTGATATCCCTCCAATACCGAAAAGGAAAGGAAAGAAGCAACAAGTAAATCCAGCATCACATCAACTAAGTTGTCTTGCTTCGGGAACCTTAGCAAAATGTGCATTTTTATGCTCAGTGCTAGCGGAAAATTCTGAACATTCACACCTAGCTTTTAGAGTGGGCATGTTTGGTTTAGAAATGGCTAGACCTCCAGCAAGTACTAAACCCTTGGAAGTTAAATTGGCTAATCAAGAAGCAGATTTAGTGAATCTTTTAAAGAAGATTCCCTTGGGCCCTAAAGAATTAAGTATTCTTAGAGAAAGGGCTGAACAATTGAAAGATGGTACTTTGAAATCCAGGGGAGAAGCTATGTTGCCCATAATGCTAGCAAGTTTTATCTTTGATGCATTAGTAATTCCTTCGTTAGTCGGTAGGGATAGATCAAAAGTATTAAGTGTAAGATCACCTACTGACGAGTCTTTAGGATTTGAGGCAGCTGTCGCTGCTCTAGGTTTGAAGGCCAATGTTTCAGAAGCAGACCATCCGCTCCTTTGCGAGGGAACGAGACGCCAGAGAGGCGAATTGGCTTTAACACTTTTAGTATTTTACAAAGATGACTGTTGGAAAGTTGCAAGAATTATGGACCGGCTCTTGGACAAAGAAGTGCACCAATTGTTGAAGACTCCTCTCGTAAGTTCATATTACTCAAGTAACCCGCCTATTAAGAGCCAGTTTTCCAATTTGAAACGAGAAGAATGTGAGAAAGTTATGTCACCATTAAGCTCATTTATTCCACCGACAGATATGTTACCTGATATAAGTAAGTCTCAACGATTAATAGATATTTTAAAGAAGTACTTAACGTATTTAAGTTTTAATTCAAGGTGGTGGAAGTCGTCCTCACAGTTCAACAAGCGCTGAAGTCGAACAAGGAATGGCAGGCTTGTCACTAGGTCCATCTACATCTGCAGTACCTGCACAAAATACATCTGTCCAAGTAACAACAAGAACAAAAGAATCAAGGTATAAGGGCAAGAGGGCGTATCCGTCAATTCCAAATCAACCTTCAGAAGCAGGTGCCCACTTTATGTTTGAATTGGCAAAAACCGTCTTGACAAAAGCTGGTGGAAATAGCAGTACTTCGTTGTTTACTCAGCCTTCCACAAGTCAAAATCACCACGGTCCTCATAGAGCCTTGCATATGTGTGCGTTTCAGCTTGGACTTTATGCCTTGGGTCTACATAATTGTGTTAGCCCTAATTGGCTTAGCAGAACATATTCTTCACATGTTTCATGGATAACCGGTAAGTATTTATTTTAGCAGGCATTTTCAATAGGTACTAGCTTGCAAACTTCATCCAAATACAAACATCTTTTTTTTCTAAATATATTTTCTTAGAAAGTGTTGTTTTTACAGGCCAAGCAATGGAAATAGGTGCTGCTGCAATATCATTCCTTATTGATACATGGGAAGGTCATTTAACTCCTCCAGAAGCAGCAAGTATCGCTGACAGAGCTTCAAGAGGTTGTGATCCCAACATGGTTAGAGCTGCAGCAGAATTAGCTCTTTCATGTCTACCACATGCTCATGCACTCAATCCCAATGAAATTCAAAGGGCCATATTGCAATGCAAGGAACAGAGTGACATTATGTTGGAGCACGCTTGCTTAACAGTTGAATCGGCAGCCAAAGGAGGAGGTGTATATCCGGAAGTACTCTTCCAGGTTGCCAAATATTGGTACGAATTATACATTAGACATACGCCAGGTGGGGAGCAACTTATGGAGAATGAAATTTCGCACGAACCTATAATGGATGGACACGGAGCTTTGGTTGCTCTTATAGAACCTAATGCTGAAGTTCAAATGGCACCACCCCCTGGTCTACCTCCACCTAATGGAGGTCCAGTAATGGGCAATAATGGACCAGTCATTGTTACAACTGCACCACCTCCTCCCTATCAACATCCAACGGTTACTACATTAGCTCCCATGGCTATGGCGTATCCTCCATATAGTTATGTACAAGGTTTACATCCACATCATGTCAGTTACGGGGGCCCTATACACCCTCATGCTGTACAACTTCCTCCTCCACCTCATATGCCAATGTATTTACCACCCCCACAATATCAGTATCCTTCTCATGCAAATAACCAGCAACAGATGATGCCGAATCAGCAACAGAATTATCCGAACATGCAACAACCACCTCCACAAGTAAGTAAGCAACACTAATTTAAAAAAATTTAGTTATTTTTTAATTTTTTAATTTAGGGTGGATATGCGGTGCCTCCAAGTACACCACCCCAGTATCAACTCCCTCCACCTGCTCAAGGAAACTATCCACCGCCACCAGGTCAGCCCCAGCAATACACAAATATGGCACCTAACATGGGTCCGCCACAAATGCAGTATTATGGGGCTGCCGTAACAATTGCTCAACCCGTATCAAACATGAGGTCTGCACCAGTACCGGCTGGCCATTTGTATCCTATAGCAATTCCCGGGGGTAACCCTCCACCTTCAGTGGTGCAACCACCACAAGCTGCTGCAAGGCAACCTCACCGACAGCAGCAGTTTAGCCAAACTCAACTGCGATATCTACTCGCAGCATACCGAGTGGGAATGCTAGCAATGGAAACAATTGCTAGACGTGTACACGATGACCGGCCTCAAGCTAAATACGCAAGGAATCCACCTTATGGAGAGGATGTCAAATGGTTGCTTAGGATATCGAAACATCTTGGTAAGTTACGCACTTTTATACGTTTTAAATTTCACTTAGCACTTTCAAAACGAATATAATATTTTAGGAACTCAATACTTGCATCAGTTCTGCGTGTGTGCAGTTAACTCTATCGTTAGTCCATTTGTTCTGCACGATGTTGCTATCGAATCCGCACAGTATTTGTCTAGGAATAATCCGGGATTGGTAATGCAACACTTAAGAACGGCATTAACGCCACTTGTTCAGAAGTGTCAGCAAATGTACATTCAGTGTATGCACCAGAAGTTGTATCACCTTACTCCGAGTGACTATGAAGATTTTGTAAATATTGTTTCTGCAGCTAGGGCTGCTTTCCAAATTACCGCTGATGGTAATGCCCAATTTAAAGAATGGCTTCAATCTATAAGAAGGTAAATATTATATATTCTTTACAAGAAATTAAAAGAAAAGTAAATTTATTTTCAGGTCAAAATCGTGTAAAAAAGACCTTTGGACACAAATCAATGCTGCGCTTCAAGCAAACAGCAAATGACAAAGGTCAGACATCACCCAGTCCCAACAACCTCAATCCCATAGCAATGCCAGTTATTACAGAGTGCAAATGGAGGCCCCTGAAGAGTCCCAAGACCTACAGCTATCATGTATGCCTATCCAACCAGCCGTTTGCAGTTTTCCAGCTGCTGTCATTAGTACACCCGGTCTTCCAGTAAATCCAGAACACATGCTTGAACAACACGTTTACCCAGCAGTGATCCATGAGCACGCCGTTATACATGATCATCCGTCTGTTGTAGTACATGACCATCAATCAATTGTAATGCACGAACATCCCCCTGTGGTCTTGCATGACCATCCGTCGATGGTCATACATGATCACGGGCATCAAATGGTTATGGTCCATGATCAAGTGATGATTCCTGAGAATCAAATGGTCATGCACGAACACAGGCAAATTTTGGTACACGACCATGCTCCTGTAGTAGTTCACGATCATCTCCCACCATCTGGAATACATGAACACGCCACTATGCGTGATAATGAATTGTCTAGTCTAGATTTAAGATCCCGACCTCACTTCAACGAACAACAACAAGAAGCAAACTGGATTGTACGTGGCGAGAGTGCTCGACCACAGAACTTTAATAGTTGATTTTATTTGTAATTGACGTTTTATTTCTCAAATTAAGGTGTGATTTATGTCAGAAGTCGCAATGTGTTTATTGTCACTAAAAGCGATGGCAAGCTCAGGTCTTTTATCACCTCTGCCTTCATCAAAACACTTATGTAATTTACATAAAAGAAATATTTTAAATCATTCTCGTATATCACGATTTTCTATTGTGATTATATTTTTTTATAGTTAAGGCCATTTTTTGAACATGTTGATTTTTTACATGAAAATTGATTAAAATTTCGAGAGAATAGGAAAGGAATAATTTTTGGCATATGATGATAACTGCGGTAAAACTGATGCCAAAAATGGTCTTAATACCTTTTGCAAATTGTTGTAAATTGTTTTTATTTTTTCACTGTTAGACGTTTAAAGGGTATGAAATACCAAAATATATATTTAGTATAAATTAAAATTAAACTTTTTTAAATTTGAAAGTTGTAATAATTTCTGCGTTATATACTTTTTTATAGATATTTTGATGTGAGGTTTTCGTCGATTATATTGAGGCTAAAATGGTATTAATTGGACGATTGTGATTGTGTAACATTTAAGATAAGAATGCGTTACAATTCATTTCACCTCAGGAGGTTTTCCTCAAAGAATTTTCGTAAAATGTGTGGTGATCCTAAGAGATTTCAAACAAGCTTTATACATGACATTTTTTGGGAAACAATTTAAATTTTAATTCTCTTTGGCAACCATGGTTTTTTACACATACACTTCGGTCATTTCTATAACTCAAATCCTTAAAATTTTGGTTTTTGGAATGACCTAACAAAAATAACTGGTTTTCATTCATTCATTACTAATTTTAAGTATAATAATTACGTTATTGAACATGATCGTTTATATAAGTATTTTATTAAATTTCTTTTTACATACATAGTGTCATGTAGAATGTAAAGAGCACTTCTTGACAAAGTATATTTAATTACTTTTCTTTTGATTTTGACATAATACATACGTAAAAGGTCATGTTTCCGTTCTAGTATATTTTCGTTGTAAATGTGATTTGGATTGTAAATAACTGCACATATTATAAAAAAATCATTTGATATATATATTGATCTCAGTATCATCTATTCTCAGCTGCATCATTTATGGAGTTAACAAGGCGCTTTCGTTTATCTTGGGTCTCTACGAACTTAAATAAATTTTTTAGGAAAAAGTATTTGTATATTATCAGATCTTAAAACTTAAAAAAAACTGTGCCTTCAATTAACTTATAGTTGTATTACCCAAAAAAAATATTCAAAATTTCTGTGAGAAATTTGTGACTGAGATGCAGGATGGACGAAATCTTTTTATCCATATAACATATAAACGTGTAAAGAGAATCATTTTATTGGTTTATTAGTTTACGATGTTTTTTAAGAACTTTTTTTTTGTAGCTTATAGATTATTTTTTATAGTTATACTATATACGTAAACGTAATCTATATTTTTTTAGTTCTTAAGTTACGTTAACTTAAGTAAAATATACAGGTTTGTAATTATAATTTTTTTTTGAAATATGGTTTACATTTTGTTTGTACAAAAATTGCATTTTTGTGGACTCGTTATGCAAAATATAGCTGTAAATTTTATTAATACTTTTGAAACATTCTGCTGCGACAGGTTCTTTGTTTCTTTTGTTCTAATAATATTGAAAGTGTATATCATATTTCTGTATTTCTATAAAAAAAAACATGAGAGAATCAAGGGCTGATTTAATGTATAAAATAGTGAATGCAGTAATATTATCAATCATTAAATGTTGATGTATACATTTTTGTGTTCTTCATTTAACATGTGTTAAAGTCTAATTAACTAACTAACCCATGTATAACTTTAGCAGATTTGCCAATATACAGGTTTGAACAATTTCATATAGGGTATCAAGCCTGTTTATTTTCATATTTAAAAGAAATTTATATGTACTTGTTTAATTATCTTTAGACATAATGAATCATATAATTATTATAGAGCGTAAGAACTTTTTTTTCTTAAATGATATTTTTTAGAACTTCAAAAAATATATATTACCATAGTTCCTTTATAAAAATAACACTTGTTTATTAATAAAAATTGATAATAGATCAAAAACCTTCCGAAGACCTAAATGTAACAAGTAAATAAATATAAGGTGAGTAAATTTCTTTTAAGGCTTTATTGATTGAATAATTACCTAAGCACTATATGAAGATTCGTATATAGAGCAACAAATTAAAGGAGATCCACGAAGTCCTTAATAATAATGTACCAATAGAGTGCTCGTAGCGCAATTCCCATAAATTTGTAGCAAAATCAAAAACAAGTACATATAAAAAAGTTAAGTCCACAAAATAGACAACATATTAGTTTCATGCATAATTTCAAATAGCTAAATTATCCTTAAAGAAATTGAATTTTTTCGGAATAATTTTTCTTGTGAAAAGTTGCTCAGTAAATTGTATTTATAAAGTAGTTTAAATATAAACTTTACCCTGTAGACATATTCTCAAATTATATATATATTAAAAAAATCCACATATCATTAATTCAGATTCCTTAAGGATAAAATTAAGCAATATAAACATTTTATATTTGTGTAATTATTACATACAGTGCCTGAAATGCATGAATGTGAATTTTATACTTACATGCTCTAAGTTTAAATATGTGTATTATTCTATGTATGTACTAAAAAAATTAAAGAGTACATACAAATTGTTTAAAACTTCTCAAGAACAAACGTGAACAGAATCAAACAGGAATTCCGCATCATTTTTTTAAACAGTTTGTATATACTGTAAAGTATAGCTAAAGAAGATTCAGAATACTTTTATTCAAATGTATAATTAAAAAATAAACTAATCGTAACGACTTGAAACCGTTGCAATGTACATAGAAATAAAATTTCAAGCTTTCGCACCCAATGAAAGCAAAACCCACGTAGAAGAGAATATATATATTTTGGTGTCAAATTCCTTTACAAAGAAAGTATTTTCTTGAGAGTATTCTGAATCAAAGTATAAGTATGAAATAGCACAACTTATCCCCATATAAATTTTAGTCTAACAGATAAATGAAAGAAAAAAAATTAGTGACAATTGTAGTCATTTTACCATGTAATTACAGGCTAAGAAAATATGTTAAAAATATAAGTGTGTCGAATTATCCATATTTTTACACAGTGTTTATGTATACATCTTAATAGGGAAATTGACGTATAACGCATTATAGAAGTTCTAGGTGATTTGGTACCGTAAAGGAATTTCTATCATGCTGTTACCATTCATTCAGTGTATATATTAATATTTATTGTTTCTATCCAAGTATTATTATGTAATAGTAAACTTGGTGTCATTTTCTTTAATTGTGCAAGTGAGTTAATAAAACTTGATGCATTATTTTTATTGTTTATTGCACTCCAGTGGCAGTCCCTAGTGTTTACATTCCAAACAAGTTAAAAAAAACATTTTTAATTTTTTTACTTATAATTTTCTTTTTTTATATTTATCTTAAAATCTTATTTTAAAACTATTTCTTTTTTTTT
>JAUIMW010000288.1:0-19783 GCA_033557785.1 Enochrus cinctus | reverse complement strand
AAATTATAAATATTTTCCAAATATTACTTCATTCTTGAATAATTTACAAATTAATGATAATTAAAATGTAGTAACATAGTTATATATTTATTTAAAAAAATGTAGGCGAGTTAATCTTAGAATACACTACTATTCTTAATTCATGTTAAACTATTATTTTAACTGTTTTATCAATCAATACGAAGAAAGTATGAACGTTGAAAAACATAAAATGTCCTTTTAATAGATAAGTTCAGGTCTATTAGGAGGTATCTCTCCATTATGTATCACTAATCTTCATAATTATCATTTATTTATGTTTTACCAATCGACAGGAAGATCATAGGAAGTCTAGCATCTTGAGAACATTCTATTTCATGTCCTCGAGACTCAAGGGTTTTTTTTCAATATTATATTCTGTGGTCATTTAAAATAGTCATTGTCTTCTATTTTGTTATGTAGACCTATAACCGTCATAAAATTTATTTCGCCTGTTTAAGTTTCTTAGGATTCAATATTGTTTTTAAATCCTTTTCAAGATTGAATGCTATTCTGTCTTGTTGGTACCTTGGGCATTCGATTAAGATGTGCTCAACGGATAGTTAGATATTCATATTTCCAAGGTGTTGTTGATGGCAACCGTGAACAGGGTGACGCTCAAAGAAGAACCCTGAGGGTTACTTTAAAAGTCCTGTTGGATAAATCGGAGAATTAGTACCTTCCTTAGGACGTTCAATTTCTGGAACGGTTTCAGAATTTGGCGTTCTGCCTTTTCTTTTTGCACTAATTTTACAGGTAGATGCTTCACTGTACGAATTTAAATGAGCCGGTGTTTGAATGATGTTCGTTAATACAGGTATACCTTTGTCGCCATTTTTTGCTTCTATTACTTTAATAGTGGCTTGCGCATAAGAAACCCAAACGACAAATTTCGCCGAAGACTTTAACTCTTTGTATGGCTTCTTCTTGTTTATATACGGGACAATCTTCGGATCGAGACAAATGAGGACCTTAACAATTAACACATTCAAGATTTATTTATGTTTAAAAATCTTCATAAGTTGTTTTTGTTTTGTCAAACAACAACGACAACGTAGAAAATGTCCCCCAGGAAGAGTGTTATTTAAGAACTGCTATTTTACGTTTTATGAGTTCAGCAAACAGTGACTAATAGTGAAAAGGATTTCTTATCGAAGTAACTGCAGATATGCAGATTAAAAAAAAAACATCACTGCTTTTTCTTAACTTCGTTAATCAAGGGATGCCGTGTTCACAGTTTTAATAATTTAGTATAGTAACGCTGTTTTTCTATGTAATTAATATTACATGATTTATTAGTGTTTTTGCTGTTAAACCTCTTAATTACTTCTCGACAAATTAAAAGGTGTTTGCGTCATTGGCAAAAAATGTAGTGCTTTACTGTAGTAAATAGCATTCAATACATCGTACTAAAAATAAATATTACTTCATGTATAGATATATACTTTAAGGAAAACAACTTAGTTTTTTTCTTTTAAAAAATTTTCAGCCCTGTCTGCCACACTATTGATTGTCACTTAGTGTCTAACACAGTGTAAAATGAAATTGCATGTGTTGGCAATTGCACTGCTCGTTAACTTGGATAAGCCCTCGCTTTTCAATTTATTGATACTTCATTATGCAATTATGTTCAGAGTTGTTCAGCAACTGGAAAAACACATCCTGTGGAAGTCCACAAACACTCGAAACATCATACCAGAAACTAAAACGCATCCAGACTATGACTGTAAGCACAAATCATCATCAAATTAGTGTTGGAAGTTGTCCATTAAAATAATAATAATAATGCATTCCAAGAATAAAAACATTTATGATACACGTTGTATGTGAACATACTATACTTATATGAACACGGACAAGTTCATAGTAATCTTTATTTTCTTCGTTAAGAAATAGGCTAAGAATTAAGTTAATGCTGGCAAATTATAGGTTAAATGAAGCTTTCTCTAACATATGAAATATAATTGAAATCGCAAATCTTCTATTGTTTGAGGTAAACGTAATTGTACTTATGTCTGGGAATTACTGTTATAAGATATGTATGACGTAGTTTTTTCAGGCTCGCCCGCATTACTTTAAATTAAAGCCAGATTCAAACTAGAGAATTTCATCATAAGTGCATTGCTCACAATATTAGTTTACAATTTCATTTAAACATCCAAATCAGCAATGTAGAAGGTGTTATGTGTCACATTCAAAATGAATCACTAAGCATTATCGAAACTAAAATATATCTTAAATATAACCATTATGTTAGTTTTATCGATAAATTGAAGTAACTATATCGTTATAAATATATATTAAACATATATTATGTAAAAATTAAATAACCAATAAATTTATAATCATCATTTTTGTTGAAACGCAATCAGCAGACCAAGACAGAAAGCGAGCCAAACTGTTTATTGTCAAACGTATAATCAAGGCAAAATTACAAGCGAATAAGTGACTGCAAGCTAGACTTTATCCTTTTTTAATGTGTGATACAGGCTTTTCCCGTCTCTGTCTGAAAACTGTCAGTCCAGTTCGAACGTGTTTGTATGTGTATGCAAATATACGAGGAAGTAGAACAAATTCTTTTAAGTGAGTGAGACGGCAATAACACCAACAGTGAAGTTGTACACAATATCATATGTGACGTTTGTCCGCGAGACATTTCTGTTCTTATTTTTATAATTTGACCTACCGAACAAGTTACAAGAAAATGTTTACCCACAATACGTAAACTAATATATTCTTTAGAAGAAACGTAGTATTCCAAAAACGTAAGTTCTTATTGTATATTTATTTAATAGAAATAATTGTTAAAACAGACTCTTAACAAGTGCTATATTGTTTCATTTGACTAATCAAATCTGGAGATGACTAATAATAATTATTGCATATGTAAACAAAAGATAATAATTGTTTCCTTTGTTTTATTGATAACACAGGGGTTTGCCATATCATTTGCTCTTTAAAATTATTAAATTTGTTAAAAAGCACCCAATTAAAATATCAATTTACAGGATGTATTCATTTAGTTAACGCTTTTAGTTTTAAGTTTTAAAACTTTTATGGTTTGGTTTTATTACAAATAGGAGAGTAGATTAATGTAAATTATATTGGAAATTCTATATTTAACATTTGATATTGCATGTCTTTAATTATGACTAAATTATGTTTGTTTCACTGACAATGTGACAAATTTTTAATGAGTAATTCATATAAACACAGGTAATAGGAAATTGTTTCGAGGAATTCCGTTAAGTTAGTTGTATTATTAACTAAAACAGATTTCGCACATATAAATAATATTTATTATTATCGGCAATTGGGTAAAAATTAATTACTTTCAAGACCACAAATAGGACAATAAGAAATTAGATATCTTGACTTCCTATGTGATAACATGTCTATAACTACGTAATGCAATATTCAATGGCAATGCCAAGAGTTTACGTATTTTCTTTTTATCGGTAATTTTTTCTTCGTACTGAGATAGCAGAAAGGAAATAAAGGACAGATCTGACAGGAAGCTTATTTACATCATTAAATTTTTCGTAAAGAATGATAACAATATAAAGATTACATTGTTTATAAACGTCTAACAATAAAATGCCGCAAATATCTTCAAACCCTTTTATCAAATAATTAAATGAAGTGTTGATAGTAATTTGTGTGAATGATCACATACAATTAGATTTTACACATTTTAATGCAATTTTTTTTACTACATTATACAAACCACAATTTCTTGAAAAACTTCTCTCATTTTTGCTATTGCTACACTTGTAAAGGCAATTCTATACAGTTTATTGGTCTTTTATCTACTATGTGTTCATTTTTTAGTGTGGAATAAGGAAGATTTTACAGGATATTTACATCATTTAATTATTTTTGATTTATTATTTCATTTTATTTTTAATAATGTTTGCCAAAATAATTGTTTAGTACTTCTCTGAAATTACCTGTTTTTACATTTATCTAATTAAGTCATCGAGAAATTTAATCAAACATTTATCAGATTATACTTTTTATTTTAACTTTGTTATCATCATAAAGCAGACCTGAGTGTTTACAAACAGTTTTTTTTTTAATTACATTAACTTTGAAGTTTTCCCTTAACTTATCCTGATTTATGAAGACACAGTGTATCCCATGGAATTAACAAAGAAAAAAATACGTGTGAGTATAACTCGTAACTTCGATGTCATCAAAATAATCCATTTTTTAAAATACCTAAATTATAAACTGTTTTATTAAAACGTAGTAGTGTGTGGTTTTGCCAATGCTGCACCAGGATCCTGTTGACTTCAAGATCATTTAAGTAAATACACTGTTATGTAAATAGAATTCCCATTGTGGATAAAAAATATATTTGTGGTTTTCAATAGAATAAAGTATGTAATATAAATCTCAGTATTTATTACAGAAATATGTTAAATAAAAATAAAAATTGAACTTGATATGCCTTACTAAAATTACCCATTACTAATGTAAATAAGTATGTGTATATGTAAATATTTTATTATTTTAGAAAAATAAATATATATATTTATAGTTTTTGTTATAATGATAGTAACACAATTTCTAGGCATTATTATGATATGTGATAAAGCAGTTTTCTGTGAACCATATACTTAGCAACTTTTTAGAACTTGTAAAGGCTTATAGAAGTTTAGAATTTCAAACGTATTTCAATATGATTTCCTGATGGGTACTACCACAGATAACTTTTGTTATATAGAGAGTTGGGGAAGAGCTAATTATAGGAAAGGAAAAGACTAGGATAGACAGTCAAATGGGAGGAAATAAAAAGGTTTATTGATAAGAGTGCGAGGAAGGGTATGGTAACAGAGAAAAAGCCGTGCAAAAAATATTGTCAGGTCGGTAATTAGAAAATGTTGCCCAAAGGCAGTGGTTCCCAAACTCTTTTGGTCCACAGACCCCTTTTCATAGTCAAAACTTTCCCACAGATCTTGGGCGGAAAACTACATAAATGTATAATAGAAAAAAAAAAATTTAACTTTGTCTTGAATAGTAGATGTTGACGTAAAAGTAAAGTATTTACTGAAATTATAACTTTTATTTTAAAATAAAAAAAATAATAACTTGGATGAATCTGATGGGATGTTATGAGTGTATTTATGTCTGGCTTAATGTTTGTGACTAGCAACCGCAGATCCCAACGAGTATTAATTTCTAGTTGGTCTCACAATGGCACTGAATCCACGTTCTACCAAATATAAAATTGGGATCTGTTTTTGTTACCAGAAATTTTCGTACCCTTATTTAAATATTGTCTTCAGCTCAGCTCATTTGTGGATAATTCATTAAGTTTCCCTGTATTAGTAAGTATTCATCTGCATTTGCACTCTGAGTTTGACCTTGCAACACCCAGTCGGGAATATCAATGTGAAAGAATGTATTTAAATCTTTAGTTAAGGTCCGAATGAAGCTTCGTTAAGTGTTAACAATGAGTAAACAAATTTTCATCTCTATTTTGCAATTTTGAAAGATTTGGAAACTGAGAACATTTTCCTCTTCTCAAGTTTTGTTTGTATAGCAAAAGTTTTGCAACAAAGGCAGATATTACACTATTAATCATATAAGCTATGCCATTTTTTGAGATAATTAAATTGTGCCGCAAGTCATTGTCTTTACTCCCCAGGAATTCCAAAACTGAATCAAAGAGCGAATAGAAGTGATCCAAACATGCACTTTTAGATAACCAACGTACTTCTGTGTTAAGTAGTAAACGATTATAGTCATCATTTTCCAAACAAATTTGAGCAAATACTCTCTCATTTAAGGCATTCCTTTCGTTTTTATTAACTGGTCTAAGTACATAATGTAGTGATTCATGTGTACACATAATATATTCGGTAAGCCAAAAAGCCTCGGTGTCATCCTACCATTGCCGGAGCACCATCAGTAGCAACGGAGATTTAATCCAGCAAATAACGTTTTACCTTTCATATTAGTTTCAAAACATTCAGCAAATAACAATTCTTTAGGAACTCCCAAATTGGTTTTAATTTTCCACGGACTCCCTGAATGATTTTAGGGACTCCTTGAGTTCTGTAGAGATGACTTTGGGAACTACTGTTCCACAGTCTAGATTATTCAAAAAATCTTGCCAGAAAACTATCAACCAATATCGATTATTCCAGTTTTTTCAAAAATTTTTGGACTTGTCACATGGCATCTTCTATACTCGGTTTTTTGTGAAAACACATTATTCATTTGTTTTGTCTCTGCTTATTTATGTGCAACCCAAATAGATCTCTATTAGTGCTTTAATAACTTTTTAACAGTTAAATTAGTTTACTTTTAATCTAATATCTCGCTAGTGTTTATATTCTCAATTAACTTTAATTGCTTTTGCATAGGCAATTCTTTACTGCAGTACCTTTATCTTTATTGACATAGCAAATTTTTATGAATCTAATGCCAAAGAGAATGTTATGTTGTAAACATTCATTAGATTTAGCAAGATTCTAGAGTGTTACCTGCATTTTTGTTTGCATGACTAGGCATAGTTAATGCATATTCAAAGTAGAATGTTATTGAATTATTAGCTTAAAAATAGCACCATCAAACTCTATAACTTCTTAAGCTACAAACAATTTAAGGTAAGCCTGGAAACTACACAAAGCTATTATCAATGTATATAGATTTTTATGGAATAATTTCTATGATATTTTAATAAAAGTAAATAAAAATAATTTCTTCTTCTAAATGTTTAATATCATAAACTTAAAATTTTTCAATTTTAAAACTTTACCATACTAATTCAAATACCTGTATTTGAATTATTTATTTCCTCCTATTGTGTAAGTCCAATACCTAATCAGTTCACGAATAATAAAGGAATTGTGATGTGAGTAATTTTATCTTGAACCAAATATGTACGCTATAAAATTGACAGTGCAGCTGGTATTAATAAGCTTGCGTTTATTTTGGTTATAATACACTTATAAACATTTTATGCTGTAATCTTTTGTCTGTAAGTGAATTAAATTTCCCATTGTTCTAGGTATGATTGGTATCCAATAAATGTGTTCATGTACAAAGCCACAATATTTAATATAAACAAATGTATATGCGCTCATAAAGTCTTCCAAACATGATAGCCATAACATTATTGTTAACATTCATAAGTACAACTACAGCAATAATACAGCAAAACATTTGCATTCGACAAGAAACGTAAGTGTTGTATTAATGTTTGTAACTCAAATAGTAACGAGAGGTTTTCTTACTTCTAGGTATACGACAACAGTGAGAGTGTCCGAAAGCGAACCATATCAAGTACGAGAATATGTTTGGTGTTTAAACGTACCCCCACGATGCTCAAAATACAAAATAAAATTTAGGACAGTCTATAAAGTTGAAAGTTACGTAAAATACCGGCCTGTGGAGGAATGTTGTGCCGGTTTTAAAAAAGTATTTTCCGAAGAAAAGTGTGTTCCTATTTGCTCAAACGAGTGCGTATTTGGAAAATGTGTAGCTCCAGAGACTTGCGAATGTGAAAAAGGATATGGTGGTCCAACATGCAGCATATGTAAGATACTGCAACTCCCCCGTTACCACAATTTTATAATTAATTTTTTTACAGCTTGTCCCCATGGTTTTTGGGGTCCAGACTGCCAAAAGAGATGCTTGTGCAAGAATAATTCTACTTGTAATCCTTATGATGGATCTTGCACATGCTCTCGAGGATGGATCGGCAAACATTGTGAAAATAAATGTGTACATAATACTTTTGGTGATAATTGTTCGGAAGTTTGTAAATGCAAAAATGGGGAGTGTAATCACATTTCCGGGGAATGCGAGTGTGCACCAGGATATACAGGGCCTCTGTAAGTTATTTTGGATAAGTTGTGATAAAATTCTTCAAACCCAAATACCCAAAATTGTATGAGAGTCCACATGACCATTAAATAACAATTTTGTCAACCTTGGTAATGTACTGTAACCTTGGCCCATGTAAGAATTTTAATTTAGTTAACATTGTAATTTAATTGTAATTTCTAATTGTAAAATTCTCATACAATATGCCATTGTTATTAGTGGAATATTTAATGCGGTATTACTAAATGAACATTCGTTGTCAACAAGTTTAATTTGGAGTTACTCTATCAGTTATACAAATATTTTAATTTAATTAACACTGTTGTGTAAAACAAGTTTTTATCTAATTTTAAATTTCCTACTAATCATGATAAATATTTAGAAAAACTAAAATTTTTTATAAATTCTTCTATTCATATTTATATAAAAAATTAATATTTTTAAACTATATAATTAAAAAAATTCTTGTTTAATATGTTAGATCTAAATTTGCAGATGTGACATTGAGTGTCCTGTAGGCACACATGGAATCGAATGTAAATCAGAGTGCAGATGCCAAAACAACGGAACTTGTGATCCGCAATCAGGGGAATGTTCTTGCCAGCCAGGATGGACAGGATTAGTGTGTGCAAGTAAATGCCCCTTTGGCTTCTGGGGCAAAGGCTGTCAGGAAAAATGCAAATGCTATAATGGGGCGTCTTGCCATCATATTACCGGAGAATGTCAATGTCAACCTGGTTTCAGAGGGGATGCAGTACGTATTTTCTTTCTGTCTCTTTAAAAATATTTAATACTTTCGTACCTTGCAGTGCTTAGATATTTGTCCTGAAGGAACATGGGGTCATTATTGTTCACAAAATTGCACCTGCCAAAACGGAGCTAAATGCTCCAAGACAGATGGAAAATGTATTTGTACACATGGGTGGAAAGGTGTTCAATGCACAGAAAGAATTTGCCCCGATAACTACTATGGAAAACATTGTGAAAAACTTTGCAAATGCGACAAAGATAATACGGATATGTGAGTACAATGAAGTTTCAATAGCAGTTTTCTTATTACTTTAAAACTTTCTATTTTTAGGTGCCATCCTTGGACCGGAGAATGCGATTGCAAGACTGGTTGGGATGGTGAAACATGCTCTCGTCAATGCAAATACCTTTCTTATGGAAAAGGTTGCCGGAAATCCTGCGATTGCAAAAATAATGCACAATGCTCTCCGTTTAATGGCACTTGTATATGCCCTGCTGGGTTTACTGGTAAAGATTGCAGTGAATCATGTCCTGTTGGGAGATTTGGCGAAGATTGTACCCAAAAGTGTGACTGTAAGTTGTTTTTATTAATTAAAATATTGTTAAAAAATATCATACATGCATTTTAGGTAAAAACAATGCAACTTGTTCAACTGAAACTGGTCAGTGCCATTGCCTGCCGGGCTGGGAAGGAAACCTGTGTGATAGACCCTGCAATGGAAAATCATTTGGTTTGAACTGTAAAGAAAAATGTCTTTGTAAGAATGAAGCGGCTTGCAACCCTCAAAATGGTTAGAATTTTGGTTTAAGTTTTGTAAGTACGCCAATAATTGAGCACATAGAAGCTTTTTGCATGAATTCAAGCAAAAATTACTTTGAAATAAATATGTAAAATTCACTCTTTTATTTTTTTTTTAAATTATATAAATGTTAATGTTGCAGTGTTAAAAAACAATAGGTGTCACTTGCCTTCATATAAATATTTTAATTATTCGTACACAGTAAGAAACTTTATTTCAGCTTCTACAATGCATATTTTTCATTATGTTCACAAATATTGGCGCACTTTTTCTACTATGAGTTAGAAGTTTGCTTTGTTTTGCATAGTGTTGAGCCAACGTAACAAACAGTAGTATAAAATTTTCATTATTTTGTTTTATTTGTTACATTGGCCTTCACTTTGATTTTTTGATTTTTCTATAACATGTAGCGTAGATTTTTTTTGTTTGTTTTGAGTTTGCATGATTATTTTTTATTAGGTACATGCACTTGTGGAGCTGGTTTTACTGGTGACTTGTGTGATAAACCTTGTGAAGCTGGTAGGTTTGGTCAAAATTGTGAACAGACATGTGAATGCAAAGAGGAGAGTTTCGATGGCTGCAACCCGATAACAGGTGCTTGCAAATGCAAACAAGGATATTCAGGTAACTTTTGTGCAGGATACAGCTAGACTTTCACTAAAAAAATAATTTAATAATTTTTTAGTTAATTTATTTTTGGGTATAAAAATCAATAGTATACTATTTTATAGGAGTTCAATGTGAATCGGAATGCCCAATTGGTAAATTTGGACCTTATTGTGATAAAGATTGCAACTGCAAGAATAATAGTTCTTGCACACCCGATACAGGAGATTGCGTATGTAATCGTGGATGGCAAGGGGAGAACTGTAACGAACCATGTGACAAAGGCTATTATGGATTGGGATGTAAAGAAGTATGTCCTATAAAACCTGAAGGTAAATATATTTTTTTATACAGAGTTATGTACTGTAACTTAAAAAGCAGGACTTAAATTTTTTTTGTATATTACAGATAATAGAACTTGTGATCACATAACTGGAGAATATGTGTGTTCTCCAGGCTATATAGGCCTAACATGCGAGCATCCATGTCCAATAGGCAAGTTTGGAAGGGATTGCCAACAAAAATGTACTTGTATGTATGGAGAATGCCATCATGTAACAGGTATGTTTATTTTTTTTTTCTTAAATGTTTAATACTGAAAATATATATGTACATTTTTAGGTGAATGCAGTTGTTTGCCAGGGTGGGTTGGAACGAATTGTTCTACTCCATGTCCCGCAGGTACATTTGGCATGAACTGCAGTCAACATTGCAAGTGTTTTAATAAAGGAGAATGTCGTAGAAACGATGGTGTTTGCAAATGCCCTGCTGGTTATATGGGAACTCAATGTGCAGAAGGTTAGATACATATAATTATTTATTTGTGATTATATAAAGTGTCATTTTATCACTGCAGTAGGCGCAATCCAAATATAATGTTAGTCACATCTGTAAGATGTGCGTTGGTAAATTGTATCGATACATTAGCAGCAAGTTATGAGTTAATGTTATAAGTGAAAAATAATTATTTATTATTCACACTACAAACAATAGAATACAGAACATGTGTGTGTCTTTAAATAATAAATCATCAGTTAAAAATCAAAATTAATTTTTGAAAAAACGAGTCATGGATTGTGAAGGTATTCACGGATGAGTCTGGACAAGTGAATTTGCTGAAATCAATTTTCTTTACTAGCCAAAACTGAGAAACAACACATTAAATATCGAGATTAAATATCCACATGTGCCAGGACAGTATCCGAGGTGTAGGAGTGCGCTGTTTGTTTGAAGTGCCGGGATGCAGCTTCAATGAACAATCCTACAAAAAATGGAGATGCACGGGATGCAGCACAAGAACAAGAACTGGAATGAAAAATACACAGGATCAAGCCTCTAAAAAACAGACTCAGCCAATACCATTGAAAGTGTTGTAAAGATGTTGGTAGTGATAAACAAGAAAATAGAACCCATAGCTACTTTCTAGAAGAATTAGGGCGATATCCAGAACAAAATAAGCTCATTAAACCATTTTATTACTTTCATGTCGGAGCAATATGACCGCTTCGATGAAGAAATTAAATCAGTAAAAAAGCAGATAATTTAAGTAAATATATAACATATTTACAAACAAAAACAAAAGATCAAGGAGTTTACGGGCACTATAAACGCTTTGGAGCAATATAAGAAATATGCAACCTCAATAAAAAGGATAGCAAAGATTGCCGCGAAATCTTCGTACTTACCGAAGAACTGAATATTTTAATTACATTTAATGACATTGATGTCACAACACGAGGGAAAACAAACCCTATTATTGCCCAATTCAAAGAAAGACAAAAGCGCGACCTTTTTACATAGCATAAGATATGTATATTACGGGGCAATATTAATGAAACTAAGAGAGGAATAACAATCTATATTAACGAACATTTGTCTCCATGTTTGGTTCTCAAATGGAAGGATCTTAATCAGCAAGGAAGATGGAACCCTGCAGCAGAGTCAAACAATTAATATTTAGAAATTATATTATAGACACACATCAATAACCATTTTTCTTACTTAATATAAATTTTAAATGGATTAACAATAAAAACAAAATTCAACCAATTATTACAAAACAACTGTAAACAACAATTTTCTCACACAATGCTTGTCAAACAAAAATTGGTCTTCTATTAAAGAAATAGATGATCCCGACAATGCTACTAACTTACTGGTAAAATACATTACAACAGCAGTCTAAAAATCAACTATTATTACACAAGTAAAGACTAAAAATGCCAAATTAGAAAACTGGAAGGCAGACGGTCTCACGACAACCATCAGACACAGACACAAACTAAAAAGAAATTCAAAAAAACACATCACATTTTCATGAAGAACAATATAAAAATTATAGAAATTCTTTTAACAGAGAGTGGAGTGGAGAAATGGTTACTGAATGTGAAGAAATTGGCAATATATTTAATTCGCACATTGAAAATAAAGAGTGAAATTGCATCAAACATTGATAACCAAAACGTAACACAATCCAAAATTATTATTAACAAAAACTCAATAATTCTCAATTGAATACATAAAAAGCGAAACTAATAACTTTTCAAAAATATTTGAAAAATGTTTCAGAAGCAGAATTGTTAATTTCCTGGAAAGCAATAGTATCTTGTTAAATGGGCAATACGTCTTCAAACAGAACCGATCTATTTTACACCTGACGGACAAAATACTAAATAGCTTCAATACCAATAAAAAAATCTGAGGATGGACAGAATCATGAAGTAGATGGAGCATACTGAATGGACAGCAAAAAAGTTTAGTATGATAATACCAAAACTATGAAATAAGAAACAAATTTGATAATAAGAATAAAATAAATAAATAAAAAGAATGATTTACAATGCACTAATAATTTTGATCTTGAATTATGGTTTGCTGGCATTGGGTGGTGCGTATCAAAAAAGTATGAAAAAGTAGAGATATTGCACAAATATACATTAAAGGTATTATACAGGGGCAAAAATAGGACATACTTATCAAACTCTCTATATTGAATACCCAGCTAATAATTAGTAAATATATAGACAAAAACACACAAAATCAAGAATTACACAGCAGCCAATATCAAACGTGAGCAATAACAAACAAAAGATTAGAAATCCCAAAAGTAAACAATACATCGCACCAAGGTATTACAACGTATTATCTATTTATCTAAATAAATATCATATATCATCCTGGCAGCACCCTCGGCATCAGCAGCGGGAAGATTAATGCTTCCTTTATTTTCTATTTGTTATATCTTAGAATTTCCCTCCTTTATTTCTCAAATACTTGTCTTTTTAGGACTAATATATCTGTTAGTGTTGTTTTAGCTCCTGTAATTTGATCATCAAATCACTAGCAAAAAATCAGAAAGTGGAAACGTTTATTGCAGTCCATTTGCAGTTTGTTCTCTCTTATATATTTTTTTATACAAGTTGAATGTATGTGTTTCTATATTTTATAATGCCTTCATCCAACAAATAGTTCCATGTTATCAAAATATTATTTACTTGTAGAGCAGGACCTAAAACTATTGAATTGTTCCTGGCATAACTTTATATGTAATCTTTCATATAGTACTTTGTTTTGGAGAAAACACATATTTAATTTTTTATTAACTATCATAACAGGTTTGGTCTTAAAATGTATCGTTAATTAAAGGGGAGATATAAGAAGCAATTGTGAAGACCAGCCACATGAGTGTGAAATTGAGAAGATCAAATCAAATCGCGCATCTAGGAGATGAATTGTGCTTATTCAATTGTTAAAGACTTAGCTCGGCATATGCTTGAAGAATCAATACCAATATTAAGAGTTATGAAATATAAAAATGCAAGATAAAAGAAGCAAAGGATCGGAAAAAGAAACATGGACAGAAGTGCTAAGAATGAACTATTGTAGAAATGTGGGAGGAAGGGAAATGAGAGATACTGTGGAAAAGAAGTGAATTATAAAAGAAGATGAAGAAAACAATATCGTCATGATTGATACATGAGAGGAACATAACAAAGTCATTACAAAAATGAAAATAGGTAAATCATTGGGACACAATGGAGTTGTAATTAGTATAAGAAAGGAGGGAAGGTTAGTATTAAATAAAACCTGGAAAAAGGAAGCAATGCCACTGGACAGGGAAATTGTGCCAACATTCAAGGAAAGATCCAAATTAAAGAGATAATGAAAGCCAACTCTGTGAAGAATAAATAGAGTTAATATTATTAGACTCACAGAGCGGTAAAGGGGGATTTTAATTGTATTAATTTTATTAAGCCATTACTTTAAGATTTGGTAAATGTGCTGAGGCTATAATTATTTTGCTGATATATTCTAGAGTTCGTCTACAAAAATACATCATACATTTACCATTTTGGCATTTCTTTTCAATTTGTGGGATCGAGTTTATTTTACTGGTAAACGAAACCATCTTTTAAAGACCTTATTTTGTTTGGATGACAGTGCTATAGATTTTCGTGAATAATAAGGCATTTATCAAAAAACACATTCTTTTGTTTGTAAAAAGTAAACGAGGAATTATTTTTTTATGTAAATATAAATAACTAAAAATTATCGTTTTATATTTATATAACAAAATATCTAAAAAGGAGTACCTCTACTAAATAAAATAAGAAGTGACAATATCAAAGGAAAAACAGTAACAAGTTATACTTACTTTGAAAGTCTTCCACACTTTGGAATTATATTTTCATCAAAAGAAACCTCTCTTTGAGGTTTGTAAATATTTATAAATTTTGATTTTTGTGGGTTTAATTATATCCCAAAAAAATATTCTTAAATTCTTTATAGTTTGGTCTGTACTCGTTTGTATCTAAATAGTTCCTGGTCATGGCAAATTGCTTTCTTCTGTCATCATATGGTACAATGCAGTTTTGTTCTGCAAGCAGCAAAACTTTCTGCTCATTTATTTTAAAGGACTAGTTCTTAAGTGTTTAGGGAACACCAGTTGGCATTTTAAAATTTTTTTTTTGCGACAAAGAAACTCGAAAGTGTGCATCTTGTCTGAATCTTTCAACTGGTTCAAATGAATGTGTCATTATTAATACATTGTATATGTTAATCAGTGATAAGTCATTGTCAAAAAAATGAAATAAACACCAATTAAAGCAATAAGGAATAAAGTATGTCTATGACTGCAACCATTCAAATTACAAAAAAAAATTAAAAAGTAATATATTTAAATTATTTTGATTTTTCATCTTCAAATTAAATTTGCAAATTTATTGATAATATGCATAGAAGACTTTTAATTATTATTGTTTTTTCTTTCTTTTTTTCAGTTTGTCCAGAGGGGTACTATGGGGACCATTGTATGACCCCATGCGAATGTAAAAATAGTAATTTCCTCTGCCATGCAGTGGAAGGATGCATTTGTCGCAATGGTTGGTATGGAACTAATTGCACGGACAGAGCAGACGCTAGTTTAATTGCAAAGAAAAGTGAAAGCGGCTCTGGTATTATAGCTGGCATATTTATATCACTTATAATAGTAGGAGCAGTATTAATTGGCATGTGGTTATACTATAGGAGAAGAGTAGCGAACTTAAAAACAGAAATTGCACATGTACAATATATAGCTGATCAAAATGGTTTTATGCCAGGTAATTACATTTTCATATATAATATGTACTGTCTTAATATTTGTTTTAGTGGATTTAAAAATTTTGGTTTATAATTTGTAGTGTAGTTTAATATTTATGTATCTATTGAACCACTATTTTTAGATCGAAATAATTTTGATAATCCAGTATATACAACAGGAAAGAAGGAAGGAGATAATTTATTAAATAATGGACATATTATTCGAAATAATTTAAATAAACATAGCAATATTGAAAGAGAACTTGCCGCAGCTGGAAGGTCTCGAGATGATGGAGAATATTTAGGTATATATTAAGCGGGAGTTTTGTATTTAAACAAAAGGTTTTTCATGTTGATGAGCGTCGTAGATTGCATGCCTTCCATTCTTTGAATTTTGTTAGAACATTAGTCTTTCTCTCATAACCATTTGCTAACTTAAATAAATTTTTTTAATTATATGTAGTGAATTAGTAGTAAAAAAATTGTATTTGGTTTAATATAATTACTTAAACATTAAAACCAACTTTACAAATTTTTTCTTTCTGATTGTTGCTGGTTTGTAATCTACAAGTTAAGTCTTTATTCTGATTTTTTTTAGGAACAGAAGAATTAACAATGAAAAATAAAGAAGCTGATTCAACTAATCCAAATATCTACCACAGTATGGAACACGTGTATGCTGAAATTAAACAAAAAGATGCACCTGCGGGTAAGTTACATGGTATATTCATTTGTCCTTCCACCCATTTTGACTATACTACTGATGAGTTGACTTACTTATATATTTTTTTTTTGTTAGATTTATATGATCACTTGGATTACACCAGACCTCTAACTACATTAAAGCCAACATATCAAAGAATGACAAACGGAAGCATCAAATCAGAAAATTTGGACAAAGATGAAGATTAGTAACTTATGTTTTAATATTTTTAACAAAGTTTTATATTATATATAAGAGCAATGTTTTATCAGATATTATAGGTTTTTTCAAATATTTATTTTTTTAAACAAAGATCAAATTTAAACAAATTTTATTTAACAAACATGGCCCGCCAGCAACATGTGTGTATCATTTACAAAAATAGATTATTAGTTCTATTTTGTTTTCTGAATTACTTGTGTAGTCTTTCTTAATTTATTGTTTTTATTGTGATTTTATGGTAAGATATTGAGGCAATAAATTTTATAGATAAATGTTTTTATTTTTAATTTTAATAAATAAGAAAAATAGAATTTTGTTTTATTACAATTACTCCGACTTTACTAAAAACAAATATTGATCTTGACTCTCCCATAAAAGTCCTTGAAATGACCTTGACATAGTTTTTTTATTGGCTCGACTTTGTATGACCTTGACCTAATTTTTTTAGGAACTTACTGTCCTTGATCCAATATAATTTTTTTGCGAATGTCCTTTAAATAACCTTGACCCATAAAAGTTTGATGTCGTGAAATGACCTTGACCTACTTTTCAAAATCGTTTTGATAGCTGACTGACCTTGACCTACTTTAACATAGATCTCAGAATTGATTTTGACCTTATAAAGATTTAAAACTTAGTGCGGGTGCATATTATGGATAATAAATAAAACTGCATTTAGTAAAATTTCATTTATTAACTGAAATAAGTTAGGACACAATTCCTCTTTAAATAACAATAACAGATTCTTGGTTTTTACTACACATAGATCGTCTGTGCATGTACAAATTTCTCATTTTTAGTAATAATTAGGAGGGAAATCTTAATTGAAATATACATACACTACAAAAAAACATTGATAAAACTACCTAAATTCAAGTAACAATTGGCTATTATATTATAAATGTTTTAATGTTTGGCTCTATATTTTTATATAATATATTTATTTTTGTTAATTTAACACAAGTGCGGTCAAGAGTGAATATTATAAACAAGGGCTCGGAGAGTAATTCCACATCTATACAAAGCTGTCGAGACAGCCCTATGGCCGTCACATACTAAAACAATATTTATTCAGGGACTACTCAGTGGGATTTTCTTTTTCATATTGAACAAGGACAAGTTAATAAATAACTGAGCTGGTTGCAAGCACGCAGATATTAGGCACTGCACAATATAAAATTGCAACCTAGGTTAATGGGATGCAACTCAGTGCAGGCGGGAGCATGGAGGCACAGTCCACACTGAGTGGGCCGAGCGTCACAGCTTCTCCTTGGTCGGAACCCAGATGCTTGGGCCGGATTGTTGTGTGATAACATCCTTTACAGCACTGTAGATGTCTTCAGGTGTATCTCCTTGTACAACAGCTGAAATATAATAATTTGATTAATCGTCAGTCCAAAAATGTTTTTTTTAAATTAAACTAACCGGTGAAGTATTCTCCGAATTCTTGTTCCATTTTCAATGCCCTCTCGAAGGTCTTCTTGGCCTGTTCTTCTGTCATCCTTTTGTTCATTTCCCTAAATATAAAGAAGATAATTTTTTTTTTAATGTATGTGTAAGTGGGTTAAAAGAATATGAAATAAGAAAATTACTTACATAATAGATTCTACTGATTTAGGTTTAATAAATATTGCAATTGGATAAAGTTGAGCCACTTGTAGCCTTTTGATAGCATTGCCACTAACGTCCAAGATGCAATGTTTGCCTTTGTCGGCCACTTCCCTCACAGATGCAACTGATGTTCCATATAAATTGTCATTGTATTGGCCAGCTTCAATGAAAAGATGGTTTTGTATGTCCTTTTCCATTTGTTCACGTGAAGATACAAAATGATAATCTCTTCCATCAACTTCATATTCGCGTTTTGGTCTTGTTGTGTCTGAAAATTAAAAATAATTTGATGAATACCTTGAAAAACGTAAAAAGTTAATGTGGGTACATACGTGGCACGCAGCTTCCGAATTTATCGGGAAATTCAGAAATCAAGTCATCATTAATACGATCTTTCAAGGGTCCTAAGATGATAACTGGTCTGGTGTAATTTATTTGCATTTGTTGAACGGGTTCATAAGAAAATACATTCTCTTCATTGCCTGAAAAAATTACAAATGTTTAGTTTGTGCAGGCAAAACAAATATCAATTTTTAAATCAATTTGGTATCTCCATTATTAGAATGCAACAATTTTGTTCTATAAGCCAATCAAAATTGAAAACTTTAAAAATTTCTACAAAACATTCTGGAAATCTAATTAAATACAGGATCATACCAAAATTTAAAATTTTGCATACACAATAGTGTAACCCTATAAAAAAAGCTGAACACTTTAAATATTTCCTTAAACAATATGTTGCTAAGAGACGAAGACAAAAATAATAATTGCAAATCGGCAAATAAAAGTAAAACACTGAACACCATGACCCCTACTTACTTTCACAACTCAAAGAACGTCTAAAGTCTATGTTAATGCATAATATATCTAATTATTTTTGCGCTAGGAACATTCACTCTATATGAACAGCACGCATAGGCTACTGTAAATACTGTGACTAGAAGATTTTTATAATAAGAATTAGATTGGATGAAAATGATATGTACAACTGTTATGTTAAAGAAAAAGAAAATGATTTTTCCTAATATAACATATTTTCTTGGTAATATGCTATTTGAAATGATTCTTTTCTACAAACTAGTACTAATTGATAAATAATAATAGTAAGTATTAGATCTAGATCTTTTTCTATAAACGGGTTTTTTATTATTAACAATATTTTTATTTTTTATATATTTTTTTTTCACAATTTTATGTCAGAATTATGGTATGATATGGATTGTCGTATTTATTAATAAAAGATTTTAAAATATTTGATGTAAACCCGTTAAATTATTTTAGCAATCGGGCCGCAGTGTGATATAATACTTTGATTTAAAAGGTATCGGGGGTGTTTGCTCCTTCGTTTACAAGGTCATACAAGTTTCTAAAACAAATATCACAGTGATCAACCTAATAAGGTTAAAATGTCAAAAATGGTGAAGGAAATACACAAAATGGTATTGGATGACCGCCAAAATATTCGATCTGTAGCTAGCGGAACTTTGCTATGCTGTTATTTTTACAAAATTCTATATTGTTGTTTAGTGGTTCAATTTAAGTGTTTTAATATATGTTTACATTATCATTGAATGTTATTATTTTAAGAGACAGTCACTGTTATCACTACCACAGCTATTATTTTCAAAATTTCTGTTTTTTCTGTTCATCAGCT
>JAUIMW010000287.1:0-19819 GCA_033557785.1 Enochrus cinctus | reverse complement strand
CACTTGATAGTGGTCAGGTGGTTTGTGCACATGCGCGTATTCTATGACAGCTGCGACATGTGCACCCTGTCTGCGACACTACCGTCAAATGTAACCGACCCTACATTATTAGGAATTAGGGGAATATTGTTTGTTTTCGACAAGTGCCATTCTTGTCCGTTTGTTTTATAATTTTTTGCATTCATGTGGATGCGGTTTCGATGTCGCATCCCCTTTTTGTTCGTATACCCCCGCTGAAAAGTATCCATCCACTTGGCGTACCACTTTGCGACAGGAAGCCAATAATTGAAACACATGGTTGGATTGCAGTTGTGAACTTTTTTAGATACAGGCGAATCGACTTATACACTTATGAAAATAATACTAAATTAAAAAAAAACTTTTATGTAGTTATTAGTTATAATAGTTAATATATATTTTTTTAAATTAATTTTTAACAAAAGCAGGCAATTTTAACAAACATGACAGTATAGGTGTATAAGATACAATGTAAAAACAAAAACACATTTTATGTTGGGCAATTATAAAAATTATTAGTACAGTTCACGTCACTGATTTCTTTTTTATTCAATTTATTTTTACAATGGGCTAAACAAAGATGGAATGATATATTTTTGTTGAAAATTGACTAAGAATCTATGACCAATTGGAAAAAAATCGAATTTATACCGAAACGAGCATTTATTTGATCTTGATACACAACCTTAATAAAAGACCATGTGCCATGACAAAATTTCCTACCATTTCGTGCACTCAATTTGAATTCATGGAACCCTTGATTGGTGGGAGGCTTAAACACTTGAACTTCAAGTTCTTCTCCTTCGTGATTTCCGTTGTAAGGAGCCAAGCCATTTTTGTGAAATATTTTTGGCTGAGCTCTTGGTGACTTCCAAATTCTATAGATGATGTCATTGATCTGCTTGATAACCTCGTATGACCCTTTCCATATCTTCTGGAGTTTTGGGGAGTATCCTTTTCGCTAAGACGAATTAAACAGCCAAACTTCCAGTTTCAGCTTTTGAATCGTAGCGATCCTTCATCTTGTACTAGCTTCGCTAATTCGACGACGAACCATCTCATTGATAGAGAACATCCTTTGTTGCAGCCTCTCGAAATAATCTTCCACAACTTCATTCTCTTGTGCTGATGTGTCATATAACAGGCCTACCGGTAGTCTGGGATCTCTTCCCAATACCACCCTCGCTGGTGATACGCTCGTGGTTTCTTGACGCGATGAATGATAAGCCAATAGGAATACATCTACGTGTTCTTCCCAGTCACGCTGATGGGCTGCGACGAGTTTGGCTAGATGTCTGGGTATTGTGCAGTTCACACGCTCCACCATTCCATCGGATTGTAGAAGCAGAGCTGCCGTCCTGTTCTTTCTGATCTCGAGAAACCTGCACAGTTCTTGAAATAGCCGAGATTTAAAGTTTCGTCAATGGACGGAATGAAGCTCTAAGGAAACTCCAAATCGACAGATCTGGTTCCATACCATTTCCTCAGCTACTGTCGATGGCTCCTGGATTGGTATAGCATGTGCGGTAACCGACGAGTTTATCGAAACAAATTTAACGAAAACGAGTTTATCGAACGTAAGTTTATTGAAAATAAATTTATCGAATGATCAATTTATCGAATGACGAATTCAAAGAAAAAATATTATTTTGTATATATTCTATATATATGTCATGACTTTACTATGGTCATATTTACCACATTATTTTTCCAAAAATACAATAGCAACTCAATAATTACCAATTTAGTTGTGTAGCATAATAATTTTGATTGAGGAACCTTTTCGGCAGCTGACCATCTTTTTATCACTTTGAAAAGGAAATACTGTGACATATTGACAACGCTATTACCCTGCAATCTACTAAATAAAACGTTGTCGTCTATCGTAATTATATTGATGTTGTTTGGCCTATGAGGTACCTCTTCTCTATTGGATTATCCTGCGTTGTCTCTAGAAGTCGTCCCACGTAATAAGTCTTACACAACATTCCGAGCAGCAATTTATTTTATTTTTTACTCTGGCTAGATAGATTTCACACCACAATACTCTGTCTGTGCACTATTGCTTAACCTTATGATACTCAAATTAATTGACCGAATTTCCCCCCTACTGGAAATTAGTAAATTTATGACTGGTCAAAGCAATTTTTTTATTATTTTGATTTCATACATTCTTGTTTGTGAATAAAATAATTCAACAAAAAAATTTTGTCAAAAAAATGGTCAAAATCTTCATCATATCTTTCCCTGGGTAACTTAAGATACTGACTAAACAAAAGCAAGTCTATAAATATCTAGAGCAGTCATCGTTGTAGTCTTCCACTCTACCTAGCACAACTTCAAATGAATGCAAATCTTCTTGCTTCAATTACTTGTCTTTACGTTTTATATCGTTCACTATTATATTGTAGTAAAGCTAAAGAACATTGCAATTTATTTTTTTTTAATTCTCTTGAATGAATTTAATTTTTTGTAGCTCTAAGTTTCTAAAAGTTTCTCAAAGTAATTAAGAAATACAAACACTGAGCTGCACTTAAAATTATATTTACAAATAGTGCATTTTTTAGACTAGTTGTGAAAATGTTTATATATGATAAGATTTTCATATAATCTAAATCAAATGAACCATGTTATGCAGTCATACTAGCATTTTAATGTTAGAATTTTTTTCAGGATTTAAATGTTATTTATCCTCGTGGACACAAATGGGTTAATAACATTAAATTCAGAGCCATATTTTAATATTTGGTTGGTACGAAATCAGCTATTTTACTGAAGATATTTTATAAGGAAAAACGTTTCACACATACAAATTTATTACAATTTCATTGATATTTCTCTCGAGAATATTCTTCTTTAATTTTTATTGTATGTTGATCAATCATCTTCCAATTCGTCGGAGATACTTGGGAAATGCCATTAATAGTTATCTCCTTTAACTGTGTTAAATTGATGCCTCTTACTAAACGTTTTACATTAGCCCATGCTAATTCAATGGCATTTAAATCAGACATATAAGGTGACAACTGAAATACCTTGCTCATGTGGTTTAAATGTTCATAGTCAACTTTATAAATTTTATCTTCTTTTTATTAATTTATTGACAAGTTGCATTAATTGAAATTTCCTCATTAATTCCGAGAATAGGTTATTATTTTCTGACAACCACTATATCATATTCCATTTCAGTAAATATTTTGTTGGAGACTTATTAATTTGAATATAGTGGTAAGGTGTTAACTTTTCCGTGGTCAACTTCTTAAAATTAATCGAACATATCTGGCCATGATAGTCCCCAGTCGCTGGACTAGTTTTAAATATTAATGTGACCTGTTCAATGAAGTCATTTTACGAACCAGCGCTAACAATCAAGCGATTAGTAGTATTTGTTCCCATCTGCTTTTTACTTTACACTTATTGAATGTTATTGTTTACCCGAGTTTCATCCAGATAGACTATAATCCACCTTTCAACATATAACACTCGGTTTTTCTATTAAAATTAAAAATTTTCCACTTATACCTCACTTGAAAAAGTTGTCTCAACCAACATAGAAGGTAGATAAATATAGATGAGCTTTAAGAAATATATATTGGGACAAGCAGCTACTCAAAAATGCTCCATGACGGCAATTACCATAACTTTGTTAAAAGAAAAGTGATTTTTTTAATAATAATACTATATATTAAATTTATTTTTTTTACATATTTTGGTATTCATATAAGCATGATATTATTTTTTTAACATACGCCTTGCAGGGGAAAGTTAATTCTCTCTGTGGAGCTACTAATAGCTTTTTTAATTTGTGTGCTATTTTTGCATCTAGCAATTTTTCATTGTATCAGCACACAGTTATCACCCGCTTCTAAAATAACCCGTCTTATTAAACAAATTTTTGTTTAATATTTTTCAGAATATTCGGTTGTTTTGTTTATATTATAGTGTTCTTCAACTTACCTTATCTAGCTTCATAATAATAGACTTTTATTATTTATGATTACTGATGATATCTCTGTCTTCAGAATTGATGGTTTTCCCTTCGTATATTAAAAGCACGTGTAAAGGCAAAATGTAATTTTGTGTTTATTAACTATACTACATCTACGAGTAGAAAAAGGAATGTTTTCAGGTTGAATATGGTCATGGAAATGCAAACAATGTGAGAACATTCCTCTTCAGAAACTTCTGGGTAGGTTGTGAGATGTGTATTACTTAATCCGCATTTACTCTAGCACATGCAGGGGGACTGAAGAAGATTTGATGTAATTCTGTAACAATTAAAAATGTTAATTGGCCCCTTGGAGGTCGCTTTTTGCGCTGTAGTTAATTCTGCTGCAATTTAAGAATGCCAATTAAATTGCTAATTTTAATTAAATGATGAAATAGATTTTAAAACAACATAAAACAAACTCTCGGCTTCTTTGTCCCTTTTTTTACTAGGGGAAGTTTATTCCAGACAAGAAATTATATATATATTATACAAGTTTTAATTATGATTGAAGTAAACCCACATTGTTTACGTAGCTCCGAGTGTTTCTGTAGTTTTAAATCCATTTGTTGATATTAGTGTATTTGTATTTCTATTGATAATTTACCTATCTTGTTCAAATGTCTCGTTTTGATTGAATCAAAAATGTGTTTGTAATTAATGTGTTCGTACATCATAAATGTGCTAAATATTTCAGTATCAGTTTGATTCTTTAATGATGTGAATGTGTGCGCGTTTTTTTTTTATTTAATGTTGGTTACTCAGTTTATGGGGACCCCTCGCGAAGATGTCGCTAGCCTGAGGTTATGTAGGGCTTTCTAGTTAGGTGTCATCCAATCTAGCATACCCACTAAAAAAAGACCGCCTCTTCCAGTAGAGTACTCTCTGGGGTGTTCATCAGAATCTTCTGGCTTCATCAGAATTAAGTCTCCACCGGGCGCGTTATTTCAGTCTTACACCATCCGGGATCTCATCTCTGCGTTGCTTCGGACAGTGGATGAACTAGACCTTGCTCCTTTGCAGCTCCTTGAAAGGCCATTGGTTTTGTAATTTTTTTTTCTTGCTTTCTTTCTTCCTTTAATTTAGGTAAGTATATTTTCTTTCTTGTTTAAACTTTTTTTGAGGTCTATAACAAAAAAAAATTTTTTGGTAACAGGATGACCACGGTTTTATGTGATCCATCACTACCAAAGGACGATTTCGTATAACTTTCATCCAGCTCAGATCCTAGCGTCGTCTCTTGTACACTCTCTCCACAAGCCTCCTTATTTCTTCAGGATATTTTTCTTTTCTTTTTTTTCTGGGCTACCTGGCATTTTTTCGCACATGCTCCTCCTCGTGCTCTTGCATTGCTCTCTTCTGGAGTATTGTCCTAATGAGATTTCCTTGCATTTCTCCTCTATTTCTAGCGTGGTTGAGATGATGTCTTCTCTTTCTTTTTGATTTTCGCTTCTCCCAAGATCTAAGATCAGACGTGACGCTCCCATTTCCCGTTTCATCTTCTCCTCTTTCCACTTCCTGTCAATTACAGCAGTTAGGTGCCTTACCTCTATGTGTGTGTTGACTGGCATCCATTTAGTTATTACGCACAGTGCGTCACGAAAATTTAAAATCAGATTCTTTCTTCGGCATGTCAATAAAAATTTCAGTTGTTTGCTTCTATGAAGTGCAAATAGTTATCTCGTACTTTTCCAAAATAAACATTAAAACCAAAACAATCCATTATGTGTCAATATTGTTCTTCTTTCTATCTGAAAAACTTTAAAAGAAAGTATAAAATCTTTATTTAAGTTTATGTTGCAGGTTTCTTAAAATACCAGATAAGTTACGTATAACGTAGACTTTAGGGAGTTATTTTGTAGTTTTAATAAGCAAATAAATAAGTACTGCATATGTTTACCAAAAAACTTAATATCAAAAATTCTTTACTTAAGTTGACTTTTGTTAATGATGAAAACATTTTAAAAACAAAAAGATTTTTCCTACAATAAGCAATTTTAAAGTATCTTAAATGGAAAATCGTATCAGCAGAAAACATTAATCATTTCTTACACTTGTGAATCATTGCTCATTAAAATTCAAAACATGAAATCTGAACCGAGGAAACGAAATCTTATTAGCGAAGTTTTATTATAAAATGTTTATTGTTCACAGCGCATAGAAACATTACGAGTAATTTGCAGATAATTTATAGCACGAGGTCGGTTTACATAATCTAGCTACACTGCATTATATTTTTTTAATGAGAGTACCTGCTACGTCGCTTAAGGTTAATTAAAATTAAATCATTAATTAACGATAGTTTTCCATTTTTATAACACTTTTACGTAATTGAAATTTAAAATCATATAGTATGTATATAGGTTGTAGTTTAAAACTTTGTATAGAAATCTTTTGTATTTTTGTAAAATTATGTAATATTAATTGAAAAATATTTGGTGAAATTTATGTATTTAGCAAAATTGGACCGTGAGTTAAATCATTAAAGGTGACTGCAAAAAAAAAACTAAGAGTATATTCATTGAGATAAATTATCTAGTTAAGTTTTTATTTATGTTTATTTTCAGAATCACGAAGTGATTATAACAAATAGTTTTTACGACGTTATCACAAAATTATAATGTACACTATAAAATTGCTCCTAGAACATGTAATGTGTTTCAAACCTATTCCGTTAAATACGCTTAATCTAAATTTAATAATATATTTAATATAAATTTCTTTATTTTACTAAACATTCATATACAGCCGACAGGCGTTACAGCTCAATTATCAGATTGAAAGTAACGGAGCTAGAAAATACATTTAAATATCCAAAGAAAGTCGAAGCAGTGCATTTGTCAGTCACGAAACAGCATAAAAATTGTACGATAATCGACAAAACATTAACTAGAGCGTGTATTGAATTACAAATTCTATATTTTTGCATAATCGCCAGGCAAAGTTTGCACAAAATAGTCAAGTAAAACTTTTGCAAAGAGTTTACTTATAAACTACTGTTTTATGCAGCCGCAAGTTTCGAGGGTAATTTCCTAAACACGTCCCCAGTCACTTGAGTAAATAAGATGTAGAGTGTTTCAGCAAGGTATAGTAAAGTCCTCCATAAACGACATCCCTCTGTAACGTTTCATAGCTTTTGTTCGGGCATAGAGATCAATCAACATAAATATGTCAAAACTGGCAATCAATATTATAACAAATTAATATGTAAACCGTTAGTAGAATTTCTTGAATAAATACATATTTATTATAAATTTAGGTGTTTTTTATGTAAGCTTACTACATTGAAATTGAATATTCAATACAAGTTTTCTTATTTGCCCTAAATGTAAATCATGTTTAATGTAGTCAAACTTCAAGAAAATCAACTGCCTAATTAATACCTAAGTAAAGTCTTGGCTTTGTAAGCAGTAATTGTTACAGAAATTAGATTCAGGAAGAAATTAGTGGGGGGCAGGAACCGCAATTACCATTGCGCATTGTGGCAGTTAACACAAAATAAGATAATGCCATTGTCGGCTTACCGATCTCAATCGGCACACCGTTACGAACTGTCCAATTATACATACTGTATTATGCAGACACATCTCTTCCGTAACTATCCGTTTACACAAACCAGTGAGAGCTCTGGGGTAGTTTCTAACTTAGGTAAATATCAGTTATGGTAAACATTCGGAAAAGCTGCGGTCGCGTTATATGAAATGTACACTACAATATTACGAACATTGTGTACACAGCACTTTACCAAATAAAATATGGCGAATTAAACTCCAATTGTAAGCCAAATTTATTTGGCGACGGATGTGCCTCGAAGATAAGAGAGGATCCAATACTTCAACTATCGATTTTCCAATGTTTTTGTAAGTTAGTGGGCTTAAGGTTTTCTTTACTGCCAAACTTGAAATAGAACTAGTAAAAATTTAAAAATGCATTAGAAACTTTTTTAATTTAGTATAAAACCTGGTGATTGGGGAAATTTAAAACATTCGCCCAGACTTTGTTTAAATATGTCAACCATATAGACGAAATTCAATCTATGCATAATTTAATAAATGCTAATGAAATTGCTTTACTTAGACTAAAGTTAAGTGAATTCTTGTCATCTGTTGAAAGTTTGTAATTTTATGACGCCTTTTAATTAAATAGCATTGAGAGGGGGAGAGGCGTTTCTTAGCAAAGGGTTGTATTGCAACAGTTTGTTTTCTTATTTGGGGAATTTCTAATTATTCAAAAGGACGTTACTCCCAGGAAAATCAATGAAGGAAAACCTTGTTTTACTTTCTTTTTTCTATAAAATAGAATATTAATAGTCTGACTTTAAATTAAAACGAAATTATAAATATATAGATGTTCACCTATAACAAAACTGAATAAAGGGTGATAGTATAAATCTATATAATTTGTAATAACGAGTGAAGGAATGGCTAACTCATGACGGCCTTCCACAATATTAGCGGAAATGCACCATAACCGATAGCAGTTCATCATGCAGATAAGTCTGTTAGTTAATTTATCACCATGGCAAACATGGGCACGCACATTCTCCAGTTCTAGGTCGGTGTTGGTGGAGCACTTCGCATGCGATATCCTGCAAAGCCAATCGATTTGCACAACTCTCGCTGTCTACTTCAAAGTTGCTCCTTAGCTTATGCAACGTTTGACTGCGACTTTATTTTGTAAATATTTCATTCCTTGGCGATTTTAAGAAGTAGTACTTCATGCTAATTTCAGAAATCTCCAAAGTAGTTCAAATATCATATTTCTTCATAATATATGATTCTACAAGGGCTGCATTGTGTTTTAATTGAAGATCAATTACTTTAATCAATTAATGGAAGCAAAGCGCATCTGATTATTTTTAATAGACGTGTTTATTTCTCTAATATTTTTAAAAACAACACATGGCAGCTTCACCTTGATTTAGCCTTCGCTACTTGAGATCTATTGAATATGTATTTTTTTAATAATTAGGACATCCAACATCTGATAATGACCCAACAATAATCTACTCATATTAAAAAGTTTCATTTGTTTTTTGCTGGATAATCAGCAGAACAGACTTTTCAACAAATTCTTTCAAAAAATTAATGTGAGATATGGTTTACAATGAAATTTTATTGGGTCGATCGATGAGTAAACCATAACATAGCTCAACTATTTTGTGTGGTTTGTCATTTCAGCACACAACAAAATTTGAAATTTATTTGAATTTATTTATACGCTATTTTTTGATTTCGCTATCGATTTTAACTTTAATTGCAAAATGATTGGTATCAAATTTATCAATATGTATATCCCATATAGAAGAAGGGACCAAATTAGTTAAAACTATTGTAAATCCAAAATAGACGGAAGCGAATTTGATCTAGAAAGTTTAGTTGTTGAATCGACTTTGAAAACTCTAAGGTCGTATCCCTCCAATACTTCAGCCGAAACTCTACAATCAATATTACTAAATTATAAACCCAACAGTACAAGAGCGTTCATATCGTCTGCTATAATTGGCCGATTTTTTCTATTGGCTCAAAAATATTGTGCATATTTTAGTGACTCTGACACTAAATGTAAGATTAATTATAAGGGATCAACTATTTCTATTTCACTATTAAAGTTTTTGTTGAAGTTTATTTCTGTTGCCTAGTAAAAAGAAATAATGTACAATCGCGACGATTACGATTATTTTCCTGACTGTTTTAAAGAAATTTATCTTCTTCAAGTTGATTAGATGCGTTTTAATTTTATTAGGAAGATAAGGAAAGTGTTTGAAAAATTTTAGTATTAACTTATCTCAGGATATGTCTTCTTCGATAGTGATTTAATAGCTTCTCAATAATTAATATTTTAGTAAACCATAATATTCTTAACTATGCTTTGTAAGGTATTGTTTAGTATTGGTTGCAATCCGATCCTATACATCTGAAATTGTGACTGATATTGACAACAATTGGCCTGTTACTTCTGAATTTAACTTTTTCAAAATGTTTCTCTGTGATCATATGTTTTACATTACATATGTATTTGCTATCCATTATTCAAAACTTAATAAAGTCTCAGTTGGGACAATTTAAGTTACATACAAAGTAATTTCGCTAGTAGCACAAAACTTATGTTTTATGTGAATTGTACTTGTTTTTGAATCATTTTTCTCTAAAATATATGCTTATTTCTAGATGAATGAAAAATAAAGAAACATTTGCAAATTAATCGTAGCTAAAAATGATTGTTTATTAATAAATATGAATTTAACGACCTTTTTTTTTGTTTCAGAAATCCAAGACACGAAGATAGACAACACTAATAAGAGAAAGTACTTAATGGGAATATTGCTTTGAAATATAATCTTAAGTGTATATGTAACTTGAGGTCAGCATTTTGTACTATTAATAAAACTTTGCCTGATATTTGAAGTTTTCCCTTATGTTCATAGGATAAATTTGCAATTTAGTAGAGGTAAGTAAATCTAATTTTTTATATAAAAAATCCAAAATATCAAGGAGTTAAAGAATAAGCAGGTTGTTATGAATTATAGTGATTTATCTTATGATGGTAATATTAGCATTCACATTTAATTCTTTTGAAAAACGTCTCATTTTTAGTCGTAACAGAGACTCCATCTCGAAATAAATTCCTGGAATAATTTGAAAAATAAACCAATAAATCTATTGGCATAGTTTATGCAAACTGGAAAGGATGATTTATTTTCTATTCAGGCTTAACTCAATCATTATACGATAACGCTGAAATTATTCATGAAAACAACGGGAAACTGTTTTAAAAGTAGACAATTTGGAAAAGAATTATACCGTTTTTATCAATTCCGCTCGAATAGCTGAGATATTGTGCTGCATAAAATATGCCAAGCGGAGAAGTTTGGAACAGTTTCCTTGTCATTTCCCAACTAAACACACGTGTTGCTTGAACTGAATTATTGGAAATTGTACGAAGAGCGCCAAAGGAAATGAAACGGTTAACTTAGTAGTTCTCAAGTAATCACATCGCAGTAACAAGTCAACTAATTCGACAAATGGTGTATTCAACTCACTTATTCAATATCGCCACATCATTTCATTCCACATTGGTATCTCACGTATTTGAAATTGAATTCTGAAATGTTCAGTTACATACCTAAGCTTTCTTCAAGTTTCTCGGAATTAGCGACGCATCTAATTAGCAATAATGTAAAATTGGCTATTTAAGAAATTTCAGAAATAATAAATATAATCATATTATGCAGCCATCAACAAAATTGAACGCCATCATATACACAGAAAATTATTCCTGTTAATTATTAATTATATTCAATCATAAATGTGTAACCCGCAAAATAAAGTAAACAGAATATGCATTATTTTCAAATCAACTAATGTTTGCAAAGTTACCGGCATGTACATGCATTTTTAGTTTGTATTTGGTTGTTTCTTTAGTTGCTTGGATGCATATAATGTTTTCCACAAAACAAAAGCTATAGCAAACAATGCTACGATGCTTTTTGCTTGTTTACATTTTACGCATATCTCATTTTGAGTCATGTACCTGGCGTAAATAAATGTACAATAAACTGCTCTGATGTGAGCTTCATGAAAAATAAACATCAATGAAGCCGAGTCTTGGTATAATTATTCGGAAATTTGCGCAGCCGTTATAACTGTTACGCTTCAAACCTAACAATGATGTTGATTATTGCTATCTTTTTGCTCTGAATCTACGTAAGGTACATTTAAAGTTAATGTGAAATGTTAATGCATAAAATTATCTTAAAATTAGAATATCTTGGAGCATAGACATAATTACGTTTAACGTTTATAATCACGTTCTTTGGTCTGAGATTTGTTTTAATATGGCGTAAAATATTTTCCGACAAATTTTTTAGTTCAATTTTAACCTTATTTATGCCAAAATATCTTATGTTAAAAAAATAAGTACGCAGAACAAAGGTAAATATAAATCATGATCACACGTTTAATTATACATAATTAACGTTCGTATGAACGAGGATTAGCTGGGAATATTGTAAACAAAAATAGATGGAAATTTGGAGTACCGATTAGTTTCGTATAAAGACACGTGGGTAGTGTAATTAATTAATATTAAATGATTATTGGAAAATATTAGGTGGGAGCAATCGAAACTACAGAATCACAAAAATATCATTAAAAATTGTAAATGATTATATCCTCAGTGTGGATGAATGTTTGATTTGTTTAAGGAGCGGATTATTTGCTTTTCGGATTAAAATTTCCGTGTAAATTTTAGATACACAAAGCATGCGCCTTATTTGAAATGTAGGTCATTCGTTTATTGGCTTTTTTGTGTTTTTAAAAGTTCCCTTTGTTTGAATAAATTTTACGGTTTGTGTGTACGGAAGGTAGGTATCATAATTAATTTCACTGTTACGTTTGATAAGACCGCTGTCGCATCTAAGAATAAAACATTGTAGTTCCAGCAAGAAGGAAAAGGCGCATCTCAAGTTTTAGAGAATTGGCAACGACAAGGGTTCTTAACGTTGTTATGTGAGGCATTTTAGTTTTTCTTGTGTTCAAACTTCAAACAAAAAACTTGCATCTTATGAATTATTGTTCTTTAAAACATGCTTTCCTTATGTATAAAATCACAAATGACATATATTGAGAAAGAAAATATTTTTAAAACTTTTTATATATATTATTTGCAATTAATAGCACTTATCTTGAAAGCTTGGCCCATGACTTGATCGTTATTATGTATTAAGTACATGTAATACTTTAATGCAGCAGCAATTGGTTCTGAAATTAAAAGTTTTATAAGCATTGTTTGAGGCATTACACCTTTAATTAAACCGACCATTATCTCATGTTATGCTAAAAAGGTATAATATAAATTTTCTCGCATACGTGTGTCGACACAATTTAACGTCTACGTTCACCGTTCAGTCATACGGAAATAGATAAAGCAAGAACCCTCAAGCTTCATATTGCAGTACGGTACGTAACGAATCATGATTGTTTTAGAATCTAGATCAGCGTTGGCCTTATAGCAACGTATTACCTCAATTTAGTCAAGAGTCTTTACGATATGTTACTTGCCTTCTAATTTTATAAGATTGGGATACACTTTTTAAAAATATTTAATTTTATATTAATAATATCTCAAGACAATTAACCAGACTCTAATCACAAGATAATAAGGTCTTTTGGTAATTATAACTATATTTTACTTAAATTACTCTTAATAACTTTTATAATGCAATTTATACCCAAAGAGAATGAATTATTTTATTTAAACAAAATATATTTAAGCCAAATATATATTAGGTTCACATATACCTAACTCTATCGTAAGATTACACCGCATAACGAAATTTAATATTTCTTTTAATCATTTACTCGAATGTGTCATTTCTTTGATTTATATTGAAGATGACTTATTTAAAAGATTGCTTTTATATTACCAAAATTTAACTGTATTAAAATTTGTACAATTGTTTTGATGTATTCTAATAATTAAGACATCGTTTACTAAAACTACTACTACACTAGATTCAGATTGATTTATTTTCACTCTATGCATCTCTTCAAACACAAAATTAATTAAATCCTAGCCCTAAAATTCAGAATACCCAAAACAGTCCATCCAGTTTATAAGGGAAAAAAATTAAAGCTGTTGGCTGTCCTGTTCTCCGAGAATGGGTGCCCTCCACATATTTTGAAGAAATTCTTAAATCTATCCAACACAACCGAGACAACATCAACGCTATCTTGAGTGTGGACGTGCACGCAGCAGTTCATAAGATGACGGCCTTACTCCTAGTCTTAAACAGTAGCTTAGCACTTGCGGCTCCAGTATAGGTGTGGGAAATACTACCAATATAGGATACTTATTCTCTCACATAAAAGACAAAATTTATGTGATATACGATCACTTGCTCTCAGTGTCCTCCAATTTATAGAGGTCAAACTGAGCAGAGGTTGGAAAAGAGAATAAATCAACATAAGTGTGACATTCGAGTTAGACCTTCAACTTGTGACCTGGCTAAACACGCCAAAGCCAAAGGACATGATCCTGACTGTGGTGGGGTCGTGGTACTCGATAGTAAAACTAACCAAGAACGAAGATTTTTCTTAGAAATATATATATATATAAAAAAATTAGTAATGAACAAAAAAGGGGCGTAGAGGGGTTGAGCAGTGTGATGTCTACTTGCTTAATTACAAATACAAGAGGTAGGTGGAGTCCGGGATGAATTTTACAACTTTTACTTCTTTTTTTTATTCTTTTTTCCTTTTCTCCTCTCTTCAAATTACTTATTCTGATTGAAATGTATTCACTTTTCTAACTGGCATTTTCAAACCTTTCATTTTTTCGCCATTCGCATACCTGACGGCAACCTGTTGCATCATAGTAACAACATGACCGCCTCCGATACTACATGATTGATCGGCGTGCGTAACATATAATATGGCATCATCATATTTTATTGCCGTAGTGGATATTGTGAATCATACTGCCCTTAACAGTTCCTAAACTTTATAAAGGTATTTGAGGTAAAGTTTGCGTTCTTCATCGCTCTTCATACTCGGGAAAATATTTTTTTTTTGAAAATGCTTAATGCCTCGCATTACTACAACATTATCCACTTTTTCTGCATCGGCTGGTTCATATTTTGTGCAAACAAGAGTCTCCTATTTGTTTAACATTTCGTGGCCCGTAAAGCTGCACATGTTGTTTTAGAAGCTATTGCAACGTTTTTTTGGGAGTAGCAAGTTACTGTAGATTTTGAAAATACTAGGTTGTAAGTCCTGAAATTAAATTAGAGGTTGAATTTTGAATGTATTTATTTAATTTGTGCAATATTCACTTGTTTTTTCTCAATATTTTCAAGAACAGCTGCAATTTCAATTAAATGTAAGAAGATATTAATTTCACTCTAAACACTCTAACACTTAAATAAAATAGTTTGGGGGGGTTGTTTTGTGAAAAAAAAAAAACACACTGGAGATGGGATAAATTTCTTTTTGAACATCGGAATATGACAAGAGCAAGAAGTTTTAACTTAAAGGAAGAAGGAAAAGAAATCAATTAGAAAATCGCTTAAGAAGGATCTTGGTTGGCGTTGGCCTTCTCCTTTTGTTTGCCTCCAACGAGAGCAGATGAGCGTAGACTACACTTTGATCTTCTATGTCCTTTCTGGTGTTGAGGATATTTTATACGTATTGTATTGTATTGGTGGAAATGTGATACATTTCAAGGAAAATTTCCATTATATGATGACGGGCTAAGTTCCTGTTTAATACTTTTTCTATCAAAATACACGTACCTTTATAAAATTAAACGTGGACATTTCATAGTAATCGTATTTATTAAATAAACTTTACCGGTATTAAGGGGTGGAGTGTCAAAACATATTTTCACGTGAGGAGCTTCTTTACATTGACTCCGAGAAGCTGTTCAACCCCAGAAACGGATAGAAGAATATAACGTGTGAAATTCCTTCTTCAAATCTTCTGTGATGTTTGATCAAAACTTAATCCTGCCATGATAAAGTGTACTATAATTAAGATTGAAGGTTAAAAGATCAATCCCTACCCTCTTAGCAGCAGCAGCTAATATGAATGTAGCGTTTCTGTTACTAATTTTTGATCTATCAGGCGCTGCTTGACTTCGAATGATTCTTAATCCAGCAGACTTCGCGAAAAAACATTAAAGACTTTTTTTTAGAACGTTCAATTATCTACAATAAAAATCAGAAAAGACAAAAAAGTTCCCATGTTATTCTTATGGAAAATATAAATTAATATTAAGAGTTAAAATTTTCAGAACAGGACTTTTAAGCGTATTTGCAAAACAAAAATTTTGAATATGTATATAATGATGATAGATATAATTCATTAACCATATATACGTACGTAAACGCATAGTGCTGAATTAATAATTAGTTTTTCTGTGTATACGATCAATTTTTAAGTATTAAATAAAACTTCAATATACCTAACTATTCATCAATTTCTGGAGAGAAATATTTCCAGTTGCGGTAAATTTTCATGGTTTTGCTTAAAATGCAAATATTAAAGAGTAAAGCAAGCAAAATTGAATATAATATCCATAAATAAAGCAGACTGCATTGAAAACTTCAAAAGCCCTCCAGTTAAACCCATAAGATAAGTGAAAAAATTCCATTGAGGGGCGCATATGACTTTAATAACACAAACAAAATAAGATCTTATAAAGAAGCTTTCCCGTACAAAGAAGGCACTTTTCCATTCATTGTGTTTGAGATCAAAAGCCTGAAATATCCAAGTCACTGTTCCCTTACTGCCAGGAAATGAAAGTGTTACAAAGCCGTAACAATCGGAATATTAACCTTCCTTGTCGACGACCCATTGAACTTTTGTAATGAGAAAATGCAATCCCTGTCCGGATCTGATTAGTCGTCAGTTCTCGTCACCCTATAATTACACAATTATAGAATAATTAGTTGGTGGAGGACGTACAAATCTAGGGTTGGTATCCCTAGGTTACTCTCGGAACCTACTGCTGCAAATTCCTTCATCTCGTATCACTTAAATAGAAGTGCCATCTTTGTAGATAAATCCAACAAAGAGTTTAATTAAATTTTGAAATTATTACATTAATCTAGGTTATTTCAGTTTCGGTAACGGATTTATTAAGGTCAACTTAAAAGTTTCTGGGATTATACGAATGGAAATTACGAATGGAGTTAGTGGGATCATTTAGTTTCAGGCCATTATCCTCCCTTTAACTTAACTATGTAATTGTCGCTTATGGTTTTATAATTTACTACTGAAACGAAAAATGAATTAATTTTTGAAAGTTTCGTTTTCTGAAATAGAGTCAGAATTCTGTTATCATAAAGATTTTGTAATCGAGTCTATTTTTACACATCACGCGAAATTTAATGCAAATTGTGATTTTCTAGTAGGAAAATTCCTCCAGAAATGAAACAAAAGCGAGCTTAAATTTACAACGACAATTAATTGAGTAAGCTGTTGAGTCCTAACTAAATCTTCAGGTAATTTTGTGATAATGAGTTTACCGGTAATGCAGAGCTCGCATTTACCGGTCGATAATTAAAGCAATCTAGCGAGCTCTACGTGAGTCTTCTCTTGATAAGGAATGTTTTCATTACAACGCGTCACATATGCTGTAAGTTGTTGCTGCTATATACACTTTCCCATTATACAAAAACAAAGCTTCTTACTTAAAAAAATCATTTATTGTTAAACTCTATGATCTTTTTTCTTTTAATATTATTAACTAACCTAAACATAAGAAATAATTTTTAGAATTTGTACAAAATGTAAAACATTTTCCAATTACTCTGTCTTAGTGTTGTTTAATAATTTGTATATTACAAATTCTCCATTATTAACTTCTGTATCAATCTGCTCCATCTTTATTGTGTTTATAAAATCGTATTAAGATGTACGATGTTCCCTCTGGGTCAGCGTTAGCTTTATCTAAACAAAGAAGGAACGCTGTACGTGATTCGCAAAAGTGGGCGAACACAATTTCTGTGGTCTGTAATTACAACAGATCCGGTCTGAAATAATAGCACACTTGCTTATTAATTCTAATAAAAACGCGCATCTTCAAAGCTACTGGAGTAATAGAAAATTAAGGAAAAATTAGTTCAGGAAAGTGAATTGTATTCACCCGATATAAGCAGGAAAATTCGCTGCGATGATCAACTTAGCAAAAATGACCGCTTGTTCTTAGCATAAAATAATTAAGTTAAGCGGTTCTTGCGTTAATTCAGTTATTTAGATATTTATTTCAATTAATGTCAGACTCAACCACCAATTGGCTAAATGACGACAACAAATATTTGGGACTGGGTTACTGACTACTTGCAGCGAGTGGAATATTTGGGATTCCGTTGAAATTTTTATAGGATTACATAACTTACATTTAATTATTACTTGCACCTAGTCCAATATATAATACAGATTATTGTTGTTAATGAAATAATTATAACTGCTGTTCAAATTCTCCACATCTTTCTTGGGAGTAATGATATTGTTCTTAATCTTTTTTTACTTTTCTCCTAATATTTTTTTAACCTCTCTTGGGTGTTTTTCAGGAGTCCGTTTTTAAGTTCTAAATAAATGTTTAAAAAAAAAAAAAAATCAGTTTTTTCATAGGACCCTAAAAATTATTCATTTTTACGAACTCTTTCCAAACTTTATTCTCAAACCCATTTATAAGTAGTAATTAAAGCTCCGAATGCAGTATTTAATAAAATGAAAAATTCAAATGCCTGTTTTTAATGCAGCCTGCGAAATATTTCTTTTGGAAAACAGAATATGGCAGATTTATTGCAAATAAAACGTTAATGTCTGGTAATTAAATTTCCGCGTTTATTGCTTCGGACGTAATTTTTTATGGCATGTTGTTAAGGGGCTCTAAAATAACCTGTCATTGCTTAGCATCAAAGTATTTTTTATTACACTATATAATTAATACCCACAAAACAAATACCTTTATCAATAAATGTCGACCATGAAAGAGCTTAATAATAATTATTTATGTATTTTCTGAATAAGAATTGTAACAACAACATATTGTAGATTGTGTATTATAAGTCCCGACCAAAAATTGTATAGATGGCCAACAATTATATATTTACCTAATATATTTAATGGAATAAAATAATACAAAAGTAACATATTTTAAAACTGACGCTGATTGTAGACAATTCCTAGGAAAACAAAATCACTTGTGTCGGAGTAAAACGATAAATTCAAAATAGAAACTTCTAGCTTTACTTAAAAAATAGATCTGCATCATCAACATTGAACAGAACAAAACAGAATGAAATCATTTAATATCAGTAATTAATGATCAACACTGTGATTCTTACACGGGATTAAAGAAGAAACCCCTACGTTTGCTATGTAGACCACGCAAAAGTTTTCAATCGGGTACCCCATGAAAAAGTGCACAACTTGGCAGTAAGAACGGTTTTGCTTAAGGAAGATTATCTGTTGTACTAATAAGATTCACTACATTTGTGCATTTTACACAAATTTTATACGAATATAATTTTGTTTATTTACGGATACATGCGACATACTAAAACAATAGCTTCATTCAAAAAGATCCTTCGTATCGTTAATGCAAGTGAGTTTCTTTCTCGAGCGTCTGGAATCTTCGCGTCTAGAAAGCTCTAGATGCCCCTCTCTTAAGACTAATCGTCCCGAGCAGTACTCCTACAGTCCGCATAATGCTTAAATGGTCAGAGGGACTTCTTGCATCCGAATTTCTGCTCCCAATAGCATGGTACTTCCTCATTTTTGGCACTTTGTTCGTGCATTACAGTAGAAGTGATATTCCGAGTTCTTGCAGATGTTGTCCCATTTCTTGCGTTAACAACAAACGGTCACCTTGATTTCCGCGCCCTCGAAAATCATACTTCTTACGACTCACCAATTCAGACGAGGCAATCTTTGGCATTACCAGCTTGGTTAGACCATTCTATCGGATTGTGGATGCAGAGATCGCCATCTCTGGTCTTTCTGGTTCTGAGAATCCTTCACCTACAGAAATAACCGCGATTCAAAGTTCCCTTGTTGGAATGAAGCTCTAAAGGAACACCAAAACGGCGCATCCAGTTCTTTGCCAATTCCTCGGCTCTTGTCGATGCTTTCTTGTTTGGTATGGCATTCATCTGGTTATGTTATGTGAGATATGTACGGGTGCGAGTAGCACGTTGTTTTGTTCCGCTCCCTCTAAATAGTCAATTTAAAGTTGCAGAAAAATTGTGTATCTAGTATCGTTGAGTGCAGTTTTTTTCGATTGTGGTCGTGGTGTGAAATT
>JAUIMW010000286.1:0-19819 GCA_033557785.1 Enochrus cinctus | reverse complement strand
ATTTAAGGATCTATAGAACTAATAAAATATTAATTATCTACGAATAAGTTGTTTTTTTTTCCCTATTATTACAAAATTGCAGTATTAACACTTAACTTTTTCCCTCACTTTGTAATCACTTGTTCTCGGAGGTCTTGTGTATTCTATCATATTAAGAATAAAAGTGTAAGTCTTACAATAGAAATTCTTAAAACTAGAAGCTTACTAATATACTGCCTATTTGTTTAAAAGAAAGTAAAGCTTACCTGGGTAATGTATTTCAGCAACACTGTCATAAGAGCATTTATAAATCCAGGATCTGTATAGTTAGCCGAATCTAAATTCTCCTTAATCCACTTGTAAAATTGTTGAGGATTAGGATCAGCATGCAATTGTTTGACGAGTTCAGCTTGGATCCGAAGTAAAGGATATAAAAATGTGAGATCTCGTTCTTCTAATATTTCAGCGAGTCTTTCTTTTGTTTTATCACTTTCTGGTAGTTGTGAAAGTAGATTTATTTTGCTACTGTTGAATAGTTCTGTTAGCTCAGCCTTGCCTTGAATTTTATGGAGCTGCTGAAGGACTAACAAAAACAGGGGATGATGAGCCCCGTTATCCGTCAAAGAGGCAACATCAGATAAAGTAGTTATTTGTTCTATTACACCTCTCGATAGTAGAATTGAAGCGGCATCAATGAGTTTTGTTGTTTCATTTTCACGTTCTTGGAGAACGTGGCATAATGACTTAAACCCATCTTGAACCACAGTTTGGTTGACCAAGTTATCTTTCCTTAATTTTGCAAAAAGTTTTATAACCTTCTCTTGGTCACTAGCTGTTCTTTCTAATGAAGAATTAAGAGCACTGAAGACTACATCTTTACCGAACTTATCTGGAACTTTGAGTTCTTTGTAAGATTCGACAATTTTAGATAAATCATTTTCTCCCTTTAAATGATCTTCTAGTAGGGCAGCAAACTTCTTTAAAATTTCATCTTTATTAGGCCCCTAAAATCAATAAATTCATTTAAATTCAAATAAAAAAAAACGAATTAGGCAACTTACCTTATCTTTCTTTGCTTGTTTGGGTTTTTCTACAGGAGCTTGTTTAATGGGCAAAGGTTCTTTTAAAAGAGGAGCAACCTGCTTTGGTGTCGGAGGTGTCAAGGCAGGTTGTTCAAGAGGACGACTATTCATTAGGTTATTCGATTTAATAGCAGCCTTGTTGAACATCATGTAATTATTTGATGGTCTCAATTCTAATTCGCCTAAGTTTTGTTCTCGGGGAACTATTAAATTCTTTTTAAATCTTGGAGCTAAATCTTTGTTAGATTCTGAAACAATGCATCAACTTAAATTTGCTTATATTATTATAATAAAAAACAAACACTTACGATTATTAAATTGTGAATTACTATTGTTTTGATTGTGCTTATATTGGCCACGTTGATTATTATAGTTGTTGAAACCACTACGTTGATTGTTGTGTCCTCGATAACTTCCATCTCTACCACCAAAACCGTTAGGACTAAAATGATGAGTTGGTATAACAGGTGAACTTGAACTTAGATTTATACCCATCAGCATATCTTCTATACCTCCTCTCGTTTTCATAGGATGTCTAAATAACTCGGAAACATTTGATCTATCGTTATCACGATCTTGAATACGGTCTCTTCTATATCCAGCAGACCTGTCTTCTTCAGCTGGTCGGATCTGTTGTATAGGCATTGGGCCTTCGACTATTGTCGCCTTGCGGGGCAACCAGCCACTATTCCTCAGGTCTATAACATCTTTCAACATAAAACGAATGCGCGGTGGCAAGCATTGATTATCAGCCAACGTTCCCATTCTTTCAAAGTATTGACCCATCAGCTGTTTGCCCTTGTCTGTGTCCAAGTTGCGGCCGCAGGTCCGCATGATTTGACAAAGACATTCCAGGTCTTCCGAGGGATCGTCGTCTTTTTTTGTTTTAAGTAGCTCTTGTATGCAAAGGTGTAAGATACCCTCCGATAAGATTCCCAATTTTCCAAGCTCGCCGATAAACTTGATGTTTCCAAGCATTTTCCTTTTCGCCAGCTGGCGGCGTTCCTCCTCTTCGAGACTCCGATCACCCGCATATTGTTCCAAAGTTTCGGCACGGTTCTCAAATTCAGTCTTGCACTTGTTGAGCAGTAGCAATCGGAAAGAGCAGTGACTATTGGTCGGTTCAAAGTTGGGAGCTTCTTCTGATAATCTTTTGCACAGCTGTGCATACATAGACGAGTACTTGGGTTCATCGAGGGCTTTCTCAAATATGAGAAAAATAACACCTTTTAAGATAACACTTGAACTTAACTCAGTACGTAGCAGGTCATCGCTCAGCTTCTGAAATTTCTCGGGAGTGAGTTTGTTGAGGATGCCGCGTACCTTGCGGAACACCTGATCGTTACGACTTTCCGGTGTAAGTGCATCTTGATGGCGAAGAGTTGATGGTGGGACCCAGCGTCGCTTGGCGGGGGGAACTCCGTCCTTCCCCGAAACACGAGCTTGTGGCCCCGCTTGCCTGGGGCACTCCGTTGTGGTAGGTTTACTTTCGCCGCCTAGAAATCCCTCTCGGTCCAGGCAGTTTACTTCTAGTGTATTGGCCAACTATTACTATAATACAAATATATTATTAATTTCAGGTTGTGTGAAACTGCATCATTTATTAGTAATTTGTTTCTTAATTAGTATAGAAAATTACATGCTATCTTGTAAGTGTGCAGAGATGTTTTTAGACAAGAAAACCAAATTTATTTGCAACATTAAAAAATGATTTGAATTTATAACTGTAAAGTTTATTATTAAAAAGGGGGCTACAGAATTATTGTGATTCTTTTGATGCTATGAATAAACATCAGTGAATCATTTTATTAAACAATTCTTAATTAGACAAAGGCTTTGTGTCAGGAAAATGAATGGGTGTAAATGCTAAAGATCATTAATCTAAGAAAATAAAAACAAGCTTCCAGCCAAAAAATAAATCCATAATGCAACATAAAAGATGGACACCTGGGCTGCAATGTACAATGGGGGGTCAATGACCACTCCATTTGAACAGACAGAGTGGGGTTTGATTTTCAAGGTCCCTAATACATTCCAAGGATATCTCGTGCTTTTAACCCGTGAGATAAGACAGGTGCTCGCACAAAGGATTTGCGAAAATGATTTTATAGATAAAATAACATCAAAATTGATTGCAGAAATGGGAAATCCGCCATGTACACAATACAGGAACGCCTCTAAATACACAAACAAGAAACTGTGCAAAAATACTTACCTATTATTTAAATATTGCTATTTAAATATGTTAAACAGGGTTGAATTGTAAGACATGCATAATAAATTGGTAGACTACGGGATTAAACAAAGGCAAAGGCCATTTTTTAAGTTTAAAAGTTAAAATATGTCGAAATACAGGTCGTGAGGGTGAAATTTAATAAAGTAAGCAGGTGAAATATCATTTAAGCGTTAAAAAGAACAATAAACTGTTGAACTACTACGAAATATTTAATCTAGAAGGATCTCGAGACATGACGCATCGATAGACGTACATTACACTCCAACTATAATTTCTATAAAACTAACAACAAAAGAAACCCACCAAACAGTAATAAACTCACCCCTTTTGAAGGTAAAACGTAATTAAAAAGTACAAAAACAGTGTTTATTATAAATGTAAAGAACGTAAATTCACAATAAAATGCACTTACAGCTACGGCCTGCTTGTTTGTGAAGACACTAACTGGCAAGTTGTCTCAATCGGAAAATGTCGGATGTCCCCGAGTGAGTAAACTTAACGACTTTATGCTTTAAAAATCACTAATTAAAAAATATTTTAACACGCCAGTAAAACGTGGGAGTAGAATTCTCTTAAATTTACCAAAACAAAAAATTAATAAACTTGATTAATAAAACGTTAATAATATTTGACAAACAGAAAAGTATTTAATTTGACGCGACTAAGGATAGCCAACCTACCGGGCAGGGCAGTCAAATTTACCAATCGATCTGCCACGGTGTTTTTTTTTAATTCGAGAATTCTCGCTACTTGTGAAATTAAGTTCTGGGAAATAACGTCACTTCTAGAGATATTTATTTACTTGGACTGTTAGACATGCTACGATTTATTGCGTTTTGATCTAGTATCGTCCTAAGGCTTTACTTAAAGATATTTCATTTTAATACAGGGGGTTTTCTAAAGGTTTCTCTTAGGTTTATCCATTCAAGATATTCTAGAAAGTAGTATATGGTACCAATGACGTTTTTCTGGATGCAACATTACATATTTAGAAACGATACACCAAGAACACATTCCATATCCCATTGTAAATTTAAACCAATTGATTGTCATTGATGATTGTTTACTGAATTTGATAAAAACGTATTTGTTTTAACGTGAAATTGCCAAATAATTTCAGAATTTTTTATCAAAATTGTCACCTGTCATTTTTCGTTGACATTTTCAGACCCAGACTCACTCATTTGTTTGATATCTCTAAGCAAATGTTGTGTGTGGTGGGGGTTTTTATATTAACATTGTTATCAAGGGCGGGTTTTTTGAATTTGGGAATTTCTTCTGTTCGCTTGAATGCATTTGTATTTAGCGCACACGTTATTAAGGCAGTTCGCATTTTTGAAAATTATTAGGCCACTTTGCAAAAATAAATATAGAAAAGTTTCAAACTTCTCAACTATTTTTTTAAACTCAAAGTATTAAAATATTATGGTCACGCCCGACCGTAGGAGGCACCAAGAACAGAATTCTATTAAATTCTTGAGACTACTTTTTAACTTAGTCTCCGCATTTTTTGGATGCTTTTTTCATAATAGTGTGAGAATTTAATATTTGTGTCATTTTAATGCCGATTTTTACGCCAGTTTCTCTCCATTTAAAGTATCTGTGAAAAATAGATACCCAACCAAGCCTAAACTATCACAGACATTAGTGAAGTTTCTAAAGTTAAGCAGTTCTCGAATTAATCATAGATGGCGTTACTATACTTATTAACTTTAACTTCAATCTAGTTTTACGACTGTTCTAGTGTATAGAACGTCCTTGATACTCCAAACCGTCGTTAAACTGGAGTTTTACACTATAACTGATTCGCTTGCGATCCAACTGACTCGTGTTGCATACGCTCCCGATATTCGAGAGCCGACACCCCTGGACATTTGAGCCATTTATATCGGGTTTTTCTTAAAATTTGAAGCCATTGTTCATCTCCAAATATGCTAACACAGAGTGAACCGAAACATGGTCCTTGGGTAATTTTAAACAGATTGGCGCTCTGTTCAACAGTTATACCATGACGAAATTTCCTTCAATTTCGTGTCTTTATCATGAAATCCTGGAACCCTTGATTGGTGGGAGACTTAAGCACTTGAACTCTAGGCTCGTCTTCTTCGCGATTCCCCTTATAAAAGAGCCAGACGATTTCTTTGAACTATTTTTGGCTGGGCCTTTGGTGATTTCCGGTTTCTATAGATGACTTATTAAAAATATATTAAATATTGATTCATAGAAAATTCGACAAATCCATCTTTGTCTTTGTGGCTTCTTTGTTTAAAAACATTTTTTAACAAAGCTATGAAGCCTTCAAGATTTCAAGATCATTTGAATTAAATGCATCCAGATAAGGACAAAAATGTACCCTATTTTCAAGATTTGGAAAAGAAGCGTAATGCTCAGCCAAGCGTATTGAAACTTTCTTCAGTTGCTGCTGAGCAAGACGATGACAGACTTTGAGGTTCCTGCAATATCTCTTTGTTAATTGCTTAAACAAATAAAACAAACACTATTGGAGAAACGTTAATTTTGCTGGCAATAAAAGAAGTTATAACTACTGTGCTGATATAATTCGAAAAATTCCTTTGAGCAATAGTTCTGCGCAAAGACGAATTGATGAAAGGGCTGAAAACATTGAAGAGTCATTGTGCAATCATCTGAAGACTAATCAATTTTTAATTCAGTTAAATGAGTCCACTTTACCAACTAATGAAGCATTTTTGGTGTCTTACGTGAGGTTTATTAAAGATGAAAAAATATGTCAAGAACTATTATTTGCAATAAATTTAGAGACAGACACAAAAGGAGAAACCGTATTTAAAACACTGGAAAAGTTTTGTGATGAAAAAGGAATTCCCTTGAAGAATATTATATAAGCTGCTACAGATGGTGCTCCAGCTATGACGGGCTTCATAGCGTAATTAAAAAATAAAATTCCATATGTGCTTGCTGTACACGGTTAATAAAATCCGAAACAATTCTTTAAATGATGGATTATTTAATCAGCTTTGTGTTGCTAATGATGAAGATTTCAACAGATTGATCTTTCACACAGAAGTGCGTTGGCTATCAAAAGGAAATTGTCTGGCTCGATTTTACAAACTGTTTGACTCTGTCATAGAGTTCTTGGAAAACAAAGACACAGAATTGAGCAGCAACCTCATCACATCAAAGAATGATATCGCATACCTGACTGACCTTTATAAATTGCTTAATCATATGAATCTCCAACTTCAAGGCGATGACTTGAACTTAATAAAAACAAAAAATGTCGTCGCTGCTTTCGTAGCCAAGCTGCTCTTACACAAGAAGAATATCGGCAGTCATGACTTCCATAATTTTCCCAATTTATCAGTATCCTGCAACAACGACGACCTGCTTGTCTATTGTCAACACTTGTAAAATCTTCACAGTGAAGATTCCAGGACATTTTGAAATTGGAAATACTAAACTGGGTGTTAGATCCTTTTTCAAATCTCAACATAGCAAAATCACCCCAACTGGAAAAAGAACTTATAGAACTGACAACGAACGAGGGAAATAAAAATCAAATACAAAAATGGCTACCAACAATTTTGCCAATTCCGCACTTGCACCCTGGATTGTGGTCTATCGTTTAATGATTTTTGATAGCATTCCCATCGTCATATTTGTGTGAACATTGATTTAGCGCTGTGACAATGCTGCTTACTAAAAAGAGAAATCGTTTGCAAGTTACCGAACTTGGTGGTCACTTACGACTGTTACAACTTGTTAAAAATCATCAAATTCATCTATCTCATTAGATTAGTTTTAACTCATTACTGGCCGTTGACGTAATAATACGTCATTTTTACGAATGCCAGTAGCCGCTAAAGTAGTAGTATGTTTTTTTACAGAATAACTTCCTGTTGTTATCAAACAGTAGATTTATTTTAAGCTGTTTTTTATCAGTTTTTAAGTAATGATAAATTAATTAATTATTTAACCTGGTTTATAATGTAAGAAGATTAAGATTTTGAATGTAATAATATTTGCAATGAGACTAATGAGTTACATGCTGATATATTATCTGGGGATGAAAATGATACAGATGAAAACGATGATTCAGACATTCTAATCAAAATTAAAAGAAAGGTTTTACCTATTGTAACTGATTCTGAGAGCAGTGATGCCGATGTTACAGAACGATGTTGAGAACGAAAACAATGATACAACTACGCACTGGTCTGAAAATGATGGTGATATAAATATAAATGCATTTTTGGGAAATGATGGTGTTAAAGTGTTCAGTGTCCAATAAATCCTGAAAATATAGAAAATACAGTGGACTTGTTTATTGGCGATAACTTTTTTGAATTATTAGTAAAAGAAACAAACAGGTATCATATGCATAATATGCACAAATATAAATTCGTGAAAAAGATTAAACAATGGAAAGATACAACAATATCCGAAATGAAGAAGTTTCTTGGTTTGAATATTTTAATAGGACAAGTAAGAAAAAGTAGTATAAACGATTATTGGTCTACTGATCTACTAATTGAAAAACCAATTTTTGGCAAAGTCATGCGTCGAAATAGGTTTAGACAAATATTACAATCATTACATTTTTGTAATAATGATGAAATGCCAGAAAACGCAGATCGGCTCTTCAATATTGAACGAATAATAGAACATTTTTTAGATAAATTTGGTACAGCTTATAAACCCAAACAAAATCTTTCATTGGATGAGGCAATTATATCCCACAGAGGCCGTTTGAGTTTTCGAGTCTACAACCCAGGCAAGAAAACTAAATATGGTATGCCTGTCAGAATGTTATGCGAATCCAAAAGTGCATACATAACTAACTAAATTCTACAACGGACAAAAGTTGTAAAATCTCGTAAAAATATTTTAGATAAATATGAAAATATTTGGCACTATGTGTACATGGATAACTATTATAATAGTTTTTCTAGGAAGATAAGAATATGTGGTAAAATTAGAGAAAATCGTGGGTTACCTCACGATATAAAAAAAATTATGTTAAAATGAGGTCAGCATGATTTCCGTAGAAAAAAAAAAGAGATTTTAATTCATGTATGATAAGACAGGAGATATGTCAGAATGATCTCTACGATACATTAGGCTCGGCTTATAGAAACCGGTAAAAGAAAAGATCATGTTGATGACAGTGCACCTGGCCCACTGGTGTCCTTTATTCATTTTATTTTCATTCTACTACGACGAAGAGGTATTTACTGATTTTTTTAAATAGAAAAGAGCCACCTAGGAAACATAGAACGTTCTCTAGGTGCACTGCTATCAATGTACTTCAACCCACACTTCCTTACTTCTCTTGGTTACTAATTACCTTCTTATTATCGAACGATTAAACTTAAATTAAAAATTAAAATATTAAAGAGATCTTTAAATATCAATAAGAAATTCGTTGATGACAGTGCCCCTGGAGGACATTTCATGTCCCCCAGACCCCCTGGTGTCCTTGCATATTGAGTTTATTGTACTTCAACAAAGGGATATTTACTGATTTTTCCATATAAAAGAACTATCATTATGGGGTCTAAGGGACATGGAATGTCCTCCGGGTGCCCTGCTATCAATATACTTCTACCTACATTTCCTTACTTCTCTTGGCTACTAATTACCCTCTTATTATCGAGCGATAAAACTTGAATAAACTCAAAAAAATAAAAATATTAAAGAGATTTTTAAATATCAATCAGAAATTCGTTGATGACAGTGCCCCTGGAGGACATTCCATGTCTCCCAGACCCCCTGGTGTCCTTATTTCATGTTGAATTTATTCTACTTCAACAAAGGGATGTTTACTGATCTGTCATCAACGAATTTCTGATTGATATTTAAAGATCTCTTTAAAATTTTTATTTTTTTGAGTTTATTTAAGTTTAATGGTGGTTAAAAAAACCAGGAAGTATTATGTATTACAATATGTTTATAAAGGGTGTCGATTAGGCAGATCAATGCCTTTCTTATAATCCCATTATAAGAAAAAGTGTCAAATGGCCAAAAAAGGTTTTTATGTTTATGTTGAACTGTACATTATTTCATTCATTTGTGATATACAAGAAATTGAACCCGGCAAATAAAATAAAATTCATCTCCTATTTACTACAAGTTGCAAGAGGTTGGCTCGAAAATCAAGATAATGTTTGTTCAGAAGCAGAAGTTTCTGAAGGTCAATCAAAAAGAGCCTCTCGTGTAGATTCACCTTCTAGGCTTTCAGGAGATATAAAAACGCATAGGCTTGTAAATTAGTTCAGGGAAAAAAAAGTTTTCACAGAAACGTTGCAAAGTTTGCAAAAATCACGGCAAAAGAAAAGAAACTTGCTTTATGAGATTCCACTATGTGTTGGAAAATATTTTGAGGACTATCATATTACAAAAAATTATTAGAAATGTAATTTTCAGATTAAGTACTTTTTTTTCTAATAATTGAATTGCTTGTTTTATTCAGCTATTATAGTTTTAGATGAATATTATTATTTTGTTTATAGCTTTATTCTTGTTTAATATTGTTGTGTAATGGTACTATGAATTTTAGCGGCGTATAATGCCGGTATTTAAAAGTACGAAATGTAAACAAGGCCCGGTTCAGCGGCGGCTCAATTAAAAAATTTTAGCGGCCGGTTATGAGTTGTGTTTTAATTGCTCTCACTGGAAAAAATTTCTAGTTTAGAATATAAGCTTATACACCAGAACCGACTAACGTTTAATTAAAATAATGAAATTGTGGTTTTTAAGTTTTAGGAGTATATAAAAAATTGGGGGTGCTGAAAAATAAAGGGTGCGGTAAAAGAAATAAGTTTGATAATCTCTGAGGTATAAACTTTAGACATCAACGAAGCTTTACTCTGTAGCGCCGAAGTCAAATCTACGAATTTTCATCATTCCATATGTAATGACCCACAATCATTCCAAATTGCTGACAATAGACAAGCCAGGGAGTTTTTGCTTCATAGTTGGACTCGCTTTCGTAACATTATATTTTAGAATAAATACATTATTTAATGTTAATTGAATTGATAATGACAGTCTAATACTGAAGTAGAATTTAAAACAACATAAGAGAATGACGAGAATCTGGGGAATATGAAATGTGCTGCAGGTATACTGTCATTTACGTTTTTTTTTTAATGATAGATGAAACTTAGACGTTTCTTCTTGAATGCCCTTCGTATATATACATTTGAATTTAATTTTTTTCGCAATTCACGTTTCGCTATAACTTCGATTTTACTTAAATATATTTTTAATAACGCTTAAAAATATAATAAGTATGTAGTCCTGGTTACATTAATGTACGAAATAAAACAACGTTCATTTATTTTACGTAACGAAATTGTAGGTTAGAATTTTGACAACACCAAAGACATACAGTCACATTTGAATAACTTGCAAGCAATAATGAATATTATAACAAAAAGTGGCGCTTTTTTAAGACAAACGTCTCAATTCCAAAGGTACCTGTGTTCTAGTATATCAGATGATATTAAAAATATGGTAAAGAAAAATAAAGTTGTGGTTTTCATGAAAGGTATTCCTGAACAGCCCCGTTGTGGCTTTAGCAATGCAGTTGTACAAATTTTGAGGATGCACGGTGTTACATATGATGCCCATGACGTTTTATCTAACGATTCCTTAAGACAAGGTAACATTTTTATTTGAATATGAGGTAACGTTTGTTAATTTTATATTAATACTTCTTTTTCTTGTTAACCATACTGCTAATATTAATTTTAATCGTATTAGCATGAGTGACGTAGTTTTTTTTTTAGGAATTAAAGATTTCTCAAATTGGCCAACAATCCCTCAGGTATTTATAAATGGTGAATTTGTTGGAGGCTGTGATATTTTGCTTCAAATGCACAAGTCAGGAGATTTGATAGAAGAATTGCAAAAGGTTGGAATTAAAAGTGCGTTACTTGAAAAACATGAGGAACATGAAAAAAATAAATAAATTAGTCAATTATGTACATAATAGTTTGTTCATTTTGTATAACAATGTTACTTCGCCTTAAGCTAAATAAACAAAAGTAAAAATTAAATGGTTATTATAATTTTTTCTATCTAAATTAAATTTTAAGTACATTATTGATCTTCTTTAACAATGCTGCCTTCTATACCCTAAAAGTTAATGAAAATAAAAGTATTATCATATAAAATTTGTGTTTCTAAGTGATGCACCTTTTCACCGAAGAACTCTACCAGTTTGTTTCTAACATTTGTTTCATTCCTCGTTTCACCTCTTCCTATATTCAAGCATTTATAACTGTTTTCTTTAAAATCATTAGATCCATGATGTAACATTATGTTAAAAGCTGTTATTAGAAGGTCGTCAGTTTTCTCTTTTACTCTTTCATTGCTTTGGTTGTCTTTACCCAACGTACTGTCTTCTTTGCTACTATATTTCTTAGACATATTTTACTTTCTGAAAGTAAACTTTATTTTCAGAATTCCATGTTTCTTTTTTAAATTAAAAAAATGCTATAATTATACATATTTTAGAACAAAGCAAATCATTATCCTATCATATCACTATCAAATTGATTACATTGTATTGCATTTTTTGTTTGTTCGTCATTTTTATGTTAAATACTAAAGTGTTGCTTTGCTTTAAAAAAAAAAAAAACGAAATGGTTCATCGTAGGTGGTAAGAAAGTAAATTTTATTATTATTTATTTACCTCAGTATTCTTCAACAACCTAGGTTTGGGTGTTTGTCAACTGTCAAAAACCCAATATGACATATTTTGACATTGACAAACAAAATTGACAAGTAATTCGTTCTATAAAAATAAAGTTGAAAAATAGTAAACCAAAACCAAAAAGTAACTAAAAATAATTCAATTACAGCATTTTCAAACGATTTAAAATTGATTGAAGTCTGTTCAGCCTCCTGACAATTGTTAAAATGTCGTTAGTAAGTGATGTTTTGTGAAACTTTCATTTTTATTCATTGTCTAATGTGATGCTAAATAACAAAAAATTGACATCTTTTATAGAAGTTTGTGATTCAAATATTCTCCTGAAATATTTGTTACATAACCTACAAATCTTCTCATGTGGCTCTCTTGTGCGCTACATATCTATACCTCTCACCCAACCATTTACTACGAATCTAGTTACTCCAAATCTTGACAAAATCCCGTCAAAAATGGGTGATAGGGATTGTAATTCGTCTATTTCTGAACCAGACCCCTCAACTAGCAGCAGTGACGGGAATCGTGGGACTAGCAGCCATAGCAATGTACCTTTATTTAATAAGAGAAAAGCAGAAGGACCCCCTGAATGCAAGGAAAGTATAGCTGCCAATTCTCCTAGTAGAACCGGTTCTGTTTTGCCGATTCAATCACGTGCAAATACTAATTGTTTTCGGTCTACATGTAACAGTACAAATAACTTCCAAGCATGGAATGTTAATCAGTTTTTCCCACAACTTTATTTTAATTATCTTCAATCAACATACGTTGCTCCTTTTCAAAATAACCTTCAACATTTCGGCATTCAAAATGCTTTTTTTCGAAATTCTCAATTCCAAAGATTAAATAATGCATACTTCCGTAGTGGGGACAGCTCACATGGATTTGACCGACACTCCAGGGCAAGACATCAACGTGGTAAGCCAATTATTTTTAAAGAGCTATTTTTGAAACTCTTGTTTACACTCATCTCGTTAAAATAAATACAAGTAACATTGTTTCTTATCACAAAATTGACTGTGATAAAAGTATTTGCCTATTCATAATTTTTCGTTATGCTTCTTTAAAGATGTTATGCATCTTGGTTTTATTGAACAAAACTTTAAATTTCCTTGCAGAATATAAAGATGGAGAAGTTTCAAGAAATTGGGAGGTCTTGAAAGATTCATCAAATGAAAAAGGAACCGAGTTCTCCCTCATGAATTATAATGTACTAGCTCAGGATTTGATAACAGCACATCCGTACTTGTACAAGGAACATATGAGAGCAGCTTTGGATTGGGACGTTCGATGGAAAAATCTTTTAAGAGAAATAAGAGAACATAATTGTGATGCAAGTATTTATCTAATTACATCAATTTCAATATGTTATTTAATAATCTAATAAAATTATTTTACTAATTATAGATATTATGTCTTCAAGAAGTGCAGCAAACACATCTTCAAGATTTTTATGAAAATTCGCTAATAGGCTTAGGTATAAAATTTACAATCAATTTTTATTCAAAGCACTAACACTCATATCTTTAAGGCTATAAAGGAATTTTTAAGAAAAGGACGGGGATTCGCCCTGATGGATGTGCAATATATTATAAGAGTGATAAATTTGACCTAATAGAACATACAACAGTAGAGTATTTACAACCCAACGTATCACTTTTAAACCGTGACAATGTTGCAATTGTAGCTAAGTTTGCAACAAAAAGTGATCCGAAACAGGAGTTTATTGTGGCAACCACACATTTGCTATATAATCCAAGGAGAGCGGATGTTCGCTTAGCACAGACACAGCTACTGCTTACAGAGCTCGACAGATTAGCATATGCAACTAAGTAAGTATGTCACATTTAGAATAATCGATTGAAAATTACTTATTGAATTTAATGACAGTAAAGAAAAAATTTATCTTCCTACAATAATTACCGGAGATTTCAATTCTGAACCTGATTCGGTAGTATGTCAGCTTTTACGAAATGGTTATTTGAAATATGAACATTTATCAGAGAAACGAATGGAAGAAACCCAAGGGAATGGAAGAACTATAGGGAGAATTTTTCTTCCTGGAGATTTGAGAATTACAGGTTACTATTTTAATATTGTTGTAATTATGTTTACGGTAATTATTTATGTTGTTCTAGATACATGCCAGCATGAGAGTATATTGACAAACCGTTTAAGTAACAAAACTGTGTCGAGAGATGAAGAAATAAAGCAAATAAACATAATTCACAGTGAAAAACGATATGATAACAAAAATCAGAAGCCTTCGGGTGGAGTTAACAAAAAATTATTTGGGACAGGAAGGTTAAGCCATAAATTTTATTTGAAGTCGGTTTATAACCATTCAAGACAAGGTGTAAGTGAAGGGACAACTTACCAAGATGAATGGATTACTGTTGATTACATCTATTATAGGTAAATATAAAAATATATAGAAATAGAAAAGTGCAATTAAGCTACCTAACAACGTATTTTTAGTGGAGCTTTACAAAATAAAAAAGTGAGAGAAGATAAACTGAAATTACTTTCTCGTTATATCTTACCTTTAAGAAGAGATTTGGAATCAGTACGTATACCGAACTTATGTTTTGGTTCTGATCACTTGTCTCTTATTGCTAAGTTTAAATTGCTTGAATAAAGTATTTTGTATATTTTATATTTTTCCAAATAAATTTTAAAAATACATCTATTTTTAAATACGGTGGAAATTATGGTGATTACGACAGAGTATTCGATGAAATATTCTTCATTTTTAAAGTTTTATTACTTAGTTTCCTTATTTATTGACTAATCAAATTTTTTAACAAGCATTAAATTGTTATTTTTAAGTCAACAATGTTACCTTTTTTAAAGTGTGATCTTTTTATCAAATACATATAAATATGTTTTTTTTGTGAGTTTTATTACTAGTAGGATATATTTACCCTTGCATTTATTATAATATAATACTTTTTTGTAGAAAATACAATTTATTATAACATTATTAAACTATAAGACCACATTTATACAGAGTTTCTTTTGAATTTGAAACTTAAACTGCACACGCACATCGAATAAACATAACTACATTACCAGCATGTAGCCATTTCCTTTTCCATCTGTGTGCTCAACCAATAAGTTAAGTTTCAATTATAATGCTGTATAAATGCGGCATAAAGCAACACTATTAAAGCTATAAAATTCTACATAAATTAAGCAAAAAGCAAACTATGTTTATATAAAATATTTTATGTTATATATAATATTAATAAATTTATATAAAAAATATCATCATAGTTAATTATTTGATATTTTCATGAAAGAAAACAGAAGATAAGCTGCTTAAGTACTTTTTACATTCATTTCTTATTGGGATATTGCTGATTTTCTAGTATATATATGTGAAACAAAGTTAAATTAATTGCAATAATTGTATTAATAAATCTATGTGAAGTCAGGCAGTGTTAATTTCTTAAATAAGATATACCTAAAAAAAACAACAATTACTAAAATATACTAGAAGACCAGAGACTCTAAACTAGTTCTCTTCAGTACTTTTTTTTAATATAAACATAGACAAAAATTTAAAAAAAATTAAATTAATACTTATTAACAATAAAACCCCCATTTACTAGTTATTTTTAGAAATAGAACAACTTAGCTCATGTTTTTGTTTTAGTCTTCTTTGTGGTTCTTGTGCTTCCTACTTCTTTGGAAATGCAGGAAAACCAAGGAATTTCTTTTTTCTGCTTTACTTGATTTATCTTCTTATAGATACCCCTTTCAAATGCAAACATATTTGGTTTTGTATATGTTTGTATACTGGCTGGGAATAAAAATTAATTTGTTGTAGTCCTTCATTTTAAAGAGAAATATTCATCGACGTACTACATGTGTGCATTTGCTTTAATTTAGCTTAGCACATAGTCTTCTTAAAATAATAAATTCTTATTGAACTTATGGTTGTTGACTGAACCTGAAAATTAAAAAAAAATCAATTACTTTTTTTTATAAAAAGCTGCTAAAAAATACATAGCTTAAAATTATTAAAAGAACTTACCCTTAGAAGTGTCAATCAGATATAAGGATAAATATTTAGAATATATTCCCAAGGAGTAGTCGTTCTTGTACCTCATTTTGTCGTCTAATCCTGAATAGACCTCTACTTTATTCATAGGCATCAGATCTATATCAGATGTAAATTAAATAAGTTTTATAACTACTTCAAATGGGGATTCTATACATTATCTAACAAAAATAGAATAATTCAACACAAAATAAATATTTGGTTTCTTTACAATTAAATTCCAAAATTATCATAACACAAATATAGTCATAAAAGCATAAAAGGTATAATTAATAATTGCTATATATAAAACTACAAGGAACATTTTTTAAATTATATAAAACAATTTTTGTATGCATTAAAAAAGAAATTAACAGAAGTATAACAAACTGTTTATTGCTGCTATTTTTACAGACTTTCTTTATTAAATAACAGAAATAAACTACTCTTTGGCACTGGTATTAGTCACATTTTATTTTTATACTATTAATAAAAAATATTAAATATTTGAGGGTGGAATTTACGAAAAAGACTAGTGGTATGGCATATATTAATATTTGGCATTTGAAATATTTTTATTTTAATTATTATTATAGAATACTGAATTTTTATGGCAATGGAATTTGGCTCATTTTAGAATTTCAAAAGAAAGAAGGGAATAAATATAAAATGTTTTCCTTTTCAAAATTTTAAATATATGTATATTAAAAGGTAAAAGGAGTTTACTTTTCTGAAAAGTAAAGTGGGAAAATAACGAACTGAAACGTTAACTACATTATTTTTAATTTAAAATTGAAACAGCTTTAAAATTTTAAATTAACATTAAAAAAAACCTTTATAATTTGTTGGAAAGGTAAAAAAATCACTTATTATCCATTATTCTCTTCTAGCAAGTCAAGAATGTCATCTACATCTTCACTTCCCCTCTTGGCCAAGAACCTTACTATTTCAACATGATCGTTATCTGCAGCAATATGCATTGGTAATTCTCCTCCAACGTTACGACTATTAACATTAACTTTATACTCATCTACAAGAATTCGAACCAATTCTGTATGACCTTTCACGGCTGCTATGTGCAGAGCAGTGCCGTCATAATATCCAGAGTGTCTACAATCTTTAGATACATTTTGATCTAATAATTTCCGAACATTTTCTATGTCATTAGATTCAACGGCTTCAAAAAATTCATTTTCTAAATTGACCTGTAACAAAATGGTAACCTTCATGTTTATATATTTTTTTAATTTATTAAAAAAGCAGGTAACCTATATACTCCTTAATTTTACCATATAGTATTAATTTTAGTAAACTTACACCTTTTCCGGATGTATTTCAGAAAAGATTATTTTAATTTTAGATTAGAAAACTTAATTTCAGAATTTTTATCCCACCTTAAAGGACTTACGTGATCTCCAATTTTCGATTTTATAAATTTTTGTAATTTATGAATAATAAGTTTAATAAATATAAATAACACGACATCAAGAAACCTTTTTATTTGCTTGGATAACAAGTAAATATTTGAACATCAGCATTTGGATTTTTTTGTTGACCCACATGATGCTGCAGCCACAAAGTTATGTTAGAAGCAGTTTCACGCTTGACAAAGTTTCCGTAAACGAAAGTGTGCATATTTTGTGATTTTAATTTACCAGTGTTTACTTGAACAAGTTTACCGTTTATCCATTTATTTTTGAAATTTTGTAATTGATTAATTGGAATAGTTACTATTTCATGATCACTTACACCAGTATTTAAATTTTGCATAGCTTTTTGGCAATCGGGATGCAAAAGAGCCAAATTCGTTAAGTAATTCTGTTGTTTGCGATTTACAAATGCAGTCTTAGGATGATCTGGATCTGCTTTTCCTGAATAATTTTGCACATTTTTCATTTTGTCTCCTCCAGGTCCAAGTGTTTGATCAGCTACATGTCCTCTTGGATGAGCTTTTGTTTTACGTTTATATCCTTGTTTTCCTTGGGAGTAATCAATGGTTTTAGAAGCACCACTAATAGTATTGTACTTATATATTGCACCACCAAGAGTTAGTTTTTTAGCATAAAACATTTCTAATCTTTCTATGTCCCTTGCTTGATTGGCAATTTCCATTTTATTATTTTCCATGGTTATTGAAGTTTTATTCCTTAAATCATTTGCATCTATACCTGTTTGATCAGATATAACATTAAAAAGGTAATTGTTTTCTCCTGTGTTCTGCATTTTGGGTTCTACTCCACCTGGAAGTGTCCAATGACCAATGTCATCATCATACTGAACTTCTACTGGTTTTCCACCTTTATATTTTCCAATAATTCGTACCACCCGCCCTTTTTTATCTAAAACCTTAATAGGCTTATCTATGGCATCACTAATAGATCCTAAATGAGGAAGGCCAGCTTGTCCTCCATTACGTAAGTCATCAATCATGTTTTCAACTTTTGAAATAGCAAATTCATCTTCTAACCCACTTTTATTTTCCATAGGAATTTTATTATCTTTATCATGATCTTGAAAAAATTCGATTCTCCTTTCAGCTTGATAATCCCCTATTTCGTTTTTTATATTTTCTTCGAATTTGGTAAAAAGGGAATCCATTCCAAAATTAAGTCCTCTATTCACAACAGGCATTACATTCCCTTTTATAATGTTACCCATGTAAGAAGAAACTTTTAATATTATTTCTTTTGAAAAAGATTCGACTGTCTTCGTTTGTTTTTCAAACGATACTTGTTCTTCCCTTTTTCCTTTTAAATTATCTAAATTGTCACCAATTTCCTTACTACCTGCTTGTGCTTCTGTTTTGCTTTTATCTTCAAGTAACTTTTTATCTTTTGCCAGTTTTTCAATCATATTATTTAAATTTTTCACATAATTCAATGAAAATACAGTTAGTGAACTCAGGCCTAACATAGTTTGATCTCTAATTTGATTACGTAAACCATATTTCTTTCTCTTTCCTTTCTTATCGATAATTAATTTTCCAATGCCTTGTGCCATGTATAAGAGAACATTATTTTCTTGTGATAGCAATTCTAATGCTTTATTCTTAATTAATGTTTCATAAGTTCTATTTCGATTTTTACCATCTTCTTCTAACATTAATTTTACAGTACTATTTGATAACAATGCTTTTTGTAGTGGTTCTTCTATTACATTCATGATTATCGAGTCTACAATTGGTATAATTGTAGAGTCAATGCCATAGTCTACTAAAGTTTCTACTATTTCTTTTGTTACTCTCTTTGCTAAACTTATTCCAATTCTTTTGGCAGCAAGTTTCCAACCTTGTTTAACAGTTTGATTAAATACATTAGTTGTTATATTTTTCACTCCTGCAATAGCAGTTTTTGCTACATCTTTTAACGCTGACAAACCTGCACATACTATGGAAGTTGTTACGCTAATAGCTTTTTGCAGTGCCCAAGTTGCCCAGCTGAAATCTCTATTAATTATTCCATCTTTTACGGCAGTTATAATATCACCAATTCCTTCACTGAGTAAACTCATTCCAATGGTAGCACCAGTTCCAAGACTAAACACAGTAAGAGCAGCTCCAGCAATCATCTGTGTAATACCTATAAATGCCAAACTTATTACAGCTGACCAATCTATGGGTTTTATTTCTTGCACTTGAAATGCTCCTATAAAACCATTCAACACAAATTCTTTCATCTCATCTTTATAGAGATCATAATCTTCATCTTCTGGTAAAGCTTTTTTTAAACCTGTTAATTCTATTTGTACATTTCGACCTTTACTTATTGCTTCACCAATTATGC
>JAUIMW010000285.1:0-19843 GCA_033557785.1 Enochrus cinctus | reverse complement strand
AAAATACTTTATAAATATAATTTTTTGAGACAGTAATTGAAAGTTGGTGTTAGTACTTTACTATTTTATAGACTCTCAATGCCACACCACTGGAACAAATAACATTTTATAAAATATATAGTCTAAGGTCTTTTCTAAATAATGAAAAAAAAAATTTTAATACCTGCAAAATTATAGATGTACTATCTATTTTGAATCAAAACGTATATGTGTCGGTTTGCACCCGAGCATCAGCTAGTTGCAGCATATTCTTAAAAGTGTTATATCTGCCAAACCGGTTAATTTCGGTAATTTATATTTGCAACACGTATTAAAAATGTTTCAAAAAACACTAGTCTTCATGAGAAAGCTTGGCAGTCGTTCAAGCAGAAAAGTTATATTATTTGAAAATATGCGATTTCTTAATATTTTACTATTTTTGAAGACCTACAAAGTTAGGGCAGTTTTTTGTAAAAAAAAAAAAAATAGTGGAAGCCAAACATATACTTTTGAGATATTGACAAAACAAATTTACCAATTGTGCATTTAATATAAAATTTTTAATCTTTAGGATGATTATATGTAGAAACTTTGTGAGGGTGCTTATGATAAGCAAAAATGTAAAGTAGGTATTTTGTTACATCCTTTGGTACCAAATTTTTAAGTATTCTGTAACATTTACATCCAGAATAATATAAATATGCATTAATTAATGTATTATAAAGATACAGAAAAGAAATTAAAACTAAAAGTAAAAAACAACAAAATATTTATTCAAACTGTTTTGTAAAGTACATCAAAATTTTATTACAACACCAGATATTTAAGGGGTCACACCGAAAGAGATATTTTAAGAAACTCTTTCCAATACCAATACAGATTTTATAAAATTCATTTCTCCAGCTAAGAGTGAAATGTAACCCTCAGTTATTGCCCAAAAAGAAAATTATGTACATAAAACAATTAATATATATTTAAATAATGTGTAAAGTATATAAAAATTATGAATCACTTTTCAGAGGAAATACTTTTGCAGTTCTGTCATCTGAAGTTGTAAGTATAAAGGAATAGTCCGAAGCGACCGATATACTTAAAACATCAGCCATGTGCCCGGTTAATTCTTCACTAAGTGTTCCACTTTTTACGTCACAAACATACACAGCTCCTTTTACAGTTCCGACAATTATTTTGCCATTTTTTCCCCACTTTAATATTGTAACATATGAACTTGCTTCGGCTTGGTGCCTTACAGCTCTCCGACCTAAATCCCAAACAACTAATTTCCCTGTGAATGACCCTGTTACAAGTATGTTTTGCTCCTTATTAAAAGTAAGTGCCTCGATTTCCGAGCCATCGGGACAGGCAAAACTCGCTAAATGTTTACCATCACTGATTTTGAAAGCTTCTCCACCGGGTGCCACCACTACAACACTGTCATCATCATTAACAGCCATTTCGTTCACTTCATTGCTTAAACATTTTTCGAGTTGCCAAATTGTTGTTGTAGCTTTAATGTCCCATAATTTGACTTGACCGTCCTCGTATCCCACCAGAAGTCGCTTCCCATCGTTCAGTAGTTTTCCTGATGAAGCCCCGCACCCGTGAGAAGGAAAGACTTTGCAGAGCCCTTGAGGCACTTGCCAGACATAAACTTCTCCGGCTTTACTCCCTGTTATGATTACATTGGCCGAGGGATGCCAAAAGAGCCATAACATATCGTCACCTTCGTTACACCAAATTAGCTTTTTATCTTTTAAACTCCAAACTTGCGTTAAGCCTCCCATGTCGGCAGTGGCTATAAGAGTTCCATCGAAGTTGAATCCAACTTCAGACACAGAATCCTTGTGACCCGTGCATTCAAGAAGAACTTGTCCTGTCGTAACGTCCCAAACGTAGGCCATGTCGTCTTCACCACCTGTAATGGCTAATTTATTGTCTTTGCTGAGGGCACTGCAGAAAACAGATCCTTGGTGTTTAATAAAGGTAAATTTGGCCAAATCTTCGACAGGCTCCGGGTTTTCGGCTTCCATAAATTCCGGCATATCTTCCTCGAGCCCTTCGATTTCTTCATCTTCTTCTAAGTACACCACTTCTACGTCGTCTTTAAGGTCGTCGGGTAATTCGAATTCGTCCATTTTAGTCAGTGGATTCAAAAATCTAAATTCTAAAATTTCTAAACAAATAACCTAACCTAAACGACCTGCATGCGAGTAAATGTCAAATTGTTTTGTTTCCGGTTGTGGTTAACGTATACAATATTGTGACTATAATTATGAGTTTACATCATTTACCTTTTAGACCTACATTTTTCTTATTGAGTTAAATTAAAATTTTAAATATATAGCAAACGTATTATTGGGACTAAAACATTAAAAAAATCATTAGGTTTTAAAATAGTACAATTTTTTATTTGGAAAAAAGTTTATTTAGCCTGGGTGTTTGACTTTCCTAAACATAGGTAAGATGAAGAAGAAGTTGCTGTCAAAATGGTTGTCAAAGTATTTGTTGTCAAATAACAATTCTCAAATGTTTATATACGTCCTATAATTATTAAAAATTTATGTCCTATTATTATTAGAAAACTGAAACGACTCGAAGAAAGGTAAACTCTAAACTTAAGTATGATATTCTTAAAGCTTTTTTCTGCTTATTTAATTTATTTTTGGTTTGTTTTATTTTCCATACTAATATTGTTAATGGTTTCTTTCTGGTAATGTTTGTTTATTGTTAAGATGCAGTCACAACTACAAGCTGCCTTGTTAGGCCATGGGAATAACGTTAACATTACAGTTGCGGAAGAAGATAGAGGAGACGAAGAGGGTGACGACAGTGAATTTATAGACGAGGTTTTTTGATTTGTGTTTTGAGTGTTGTTTTTTTTTAATACTAACACCCCATTGTAGTTTGCAAAATAGAAAAATACAAATTATTGTGTTTATATATTATGTTGAATGGTGTGTACTGAAACATTAATTGATGTACTAGTTATGATATTAATTTGCATTTGTGAATTTAATTTGCTGATGCATTATCACTTTCTTTTAACTAACATTACTTGATTAAATTGAATTGGAGGTAACTACATAAAAAATATCACCTAGGGTTTTGACAGATCATAAAAACTTCAAATAATGGCAATTCCGTTTACTTAACAACAGTCTTATTTACAAAGATAACGCAAAACTTCTTTTACTATATTAAAATTTAAAATATTATTTACAAAATCCATGACTTAAAATTCTATTAATTTGTATCTTCAACACGAAATAGTGATTTAATTTAACCTCTGCTTGAATAAATAGGCGTATTTTAAAGTTGTAAAACATGCTTTGCACTTACTTTACTTAAAAAATAGCGTGGAGACTTATGTTACTTTCATTTCTATATAATAATACCAACGATTGCTGCTTAAAAATTATAGTTCTTTTTTTATAGCTGGTACCTTCTAATTTAGGCATGTGAGCTTGTACAGGCTAGACACATGAAAGTGTACCCTGGAAAATCATAATGAGATATGTTTGAAAAGCTGCAGCTGCTGAATTTTGAATATATTAAATCAAAGATGCCGACCCAAGACCAAGAAATGATCAAAAGATGCCTGATTAATAAGAAAGTTGAAATAGTGCAAATTCTAATGTAGGCAATTTTTCATTTCGTACATGTACCGTTAAGCCAGTAGACGTGCTGCCCGATAGTAGCTGTAGGTTCTATGAGGGCAGTAGTACTCTCAATCTACTCAGGAATTGCTCTATAGAATCATTAAATATATCCAGTCTACCGCAAATAGAGTTAAATAGTTTTAACATAGTGTGAAGGCTAGAAAAATATAGTAAATTAGATGAGGTAGCGGGAACACGAAAGAGAACCTGACTATGAGAAATTGCTACAGGCACAAGAATTGGTATATTGGCCAGAAACTGTTGGTCATCCACTATACCATTTAGAACTTTATGAAGGTAGAACACTAGGACAACAAATCTTTGATTTTGAAGACTATTTCAAAAAACGACGTCAATATGCTTCCGCAAGTATGGACTCCAAACCACACAAGCATATTTCAATTTGGAATGAACAAAAGACTTATAAAGGGTGGTGATGGCAAATCAACAGTCCCCGGCAGAACTTATGGTCAGAGACTGCAAAGAATCTCTGTGTTAGCTATGTGAATTTATATGTGGAATGTTGGAAAACATCAAAATGGAGTAGGCTTTATAGTAGACAGCAGATGGCATCGATCAATAAATAATTTTGTGCCCTTGAAACCTTCTGTGAATAGACCAGACCACATAATAAGAAACCAAATAGATTTTATTCTGGTCAATAAACGTTACCAGAACGTTTTCACCGCAGTAAAGACTTACCCTGGGACATTCAGTTAGATCATGTCTGTTAGTTGGAACAGATAAATTAAAGCTGAAAATGATCATCAAAAAAAATATGCTCAGAGATATGACAGGATAAAACTGAAGGACCCAGCGATAAAAGAGCAAGTGAAAGAACACATGTCTGCTAAAATCCATTATTAAATCTGCAAATGACTTTATCCTTAAGCCCGATAAAAAAAGGAAAACTAAATCTGATGGAAGAATACCAGAAAGTAAAACACAAAGATCCAGAGACATGTAAAGACATGCAAAAGGAAATACGAAAGGCTAAGAAAGCATGGGCTCTGCAAGAATGCCCGGTAATAGAAGAGCTTGAAAATAGACATAATACCTTTAACATGGATCGCAAGCTCAAAGAAGTAAGTGGTCTATATAAAACACTCGTAGCTGGTCGTTTGCTGAACGAAAAAAACATCATCATTGATAAGGATAAAAGAATTAACACCTGAAGGAAATACATCAGTACTCTGTTACAAGACAACACAGCTGATGCCCCAATCATCAATGCCGACTCGGGTCTGCCTATTTGCAGTTCAAGTTCTGTTGGAGCATTGTAGGGATGTGGGCTGTGACGTGTCTCTCTGATAGACTACCGAAAAGCCAAATTTACATAAACGACATAATACTTTTCTTTTAGATGAGTACTTATCACAACCAAATGGAAATCATGTTTTTATGGACGATTTGAACATCTGTATACTAAATGAGTCAACTAGGTGCTAGGCGTACATATTCACAACAGATAAAGATGACAAGCTCATATAAGCACCCCGACCTTGAGACTTACACACTATGTAACACTCTCAACAAAACTTCTCAAGATTATTATGCACTTTGTGAATCATAACATATGGTCTGGCAATCTAGGGCTCTGCATACAGCAGCATTCTTGCACCACTTGTTTCCATCCAAAAATGCTTAATTAAAGTAATAAACTCTTGGACACAGGTCTTCTTAGCATGCAAATAGTCTATGCTAGCTCTGTGATCAGTTTCATGTACAGACATAAAGCAATATTCAATACCACAAGACATCATTATCAAACGAAGTCAAGGATAGTAGGTGATCAGCTACATCAAGAGCAGTACAACAAAATTATGCAGAAGAAATTGTCTGTTGGTCTACGGAATCTCGGAAACCTTCAATAATAATGAAAGTTATTCGAAATTGTGTTTTGTGTTACCAGCTGCTTACTTTTAATTTTATTAAAAGTTAAGATTAGATGCATGGTTAAATACATAATGCATTGTCAGTACTAATTATTCTCAGACGAAACCCAACTGGACTATTCGTTTGATTTAAAATTATTAAGAGAATTTTTTGTCTTATCGTACTTATCAATTATTGTGTTGCTTCCACAAGCCCCCAACCAGAAAAATTAGCATGGCTAATAGTTTTGTGAAGACATATCTATAAAGTGTGTGAGTTCAAAGCTCCGCAGCTGCTTCGGTGTTTTATTTTTAAGTACCACTTATGGTAAAAAGAACAGAGCAAAGCTCAAAAATTCATTTTAATGAGAGATTTAAAATATATGATAAAAAAGTTACCTATTTACAATGATTATTTTCAATTTGTGTTAATAGTATCAACCAATCATCGACATATATAAACACATTTAATACATAGTAAAACTTAGCTGAAACGTTCTCATACTTTTGTACAACAAAAAGAAACTTTTTGTCATTGCTGCTCTGGCATTATGATATTTTGAACCTGAGTTAAAGGCCCTTAAATATTTTTTTATCTGTGGATTAAAAGTTTATATGCTTTATATTCTATATGCAATAACATCCCATCTCCATCATCTTTTTTTATCGGAAATTTCCATATGCTGTATATAAGATTTTATTATCAAAATATATTGACTGGCCGTATCTTTACAATTATTGAGTCTGTTTTAAACAAGTTTTGCTAAATTTGTTTTTATAATATTTTGCATGTTTTACTAACACTTTATAATGTTTTAAGCATAATATTTAAAGTATTATTATCAAATAAAGTGCAGTATTCCTGCCACAACGTACTATGCACTAATTCCACAAAACGTGTACTTTTATTGAATTTCATTCATCAGTGTCTTTTTGTTATCATCAAGACGATGCTAGTGACTGTATCTATGTATTCTCTGAATGCATTATCTGTGAGAAACCATGTTCTTGCAATAATAGACCTTTTTATTTCGTGAGAGCATTTTTTCTTACTAATTTTTTCTTACACTTTTTAAAGTCTTTTCTACAGTACACAGAAATTAAGGAATATATGAAAATTTTGTTTTAGCAGGAACATGAAGCAATTGGCGAAAAACAAGAAATAAAAGGTGGATCTTCTAACAATAGCGGTTGTGGACGTATTGTAACTTTGCAGTCACTTCTTGACGAAGGCATTTTAACACCTGGAAATGGTGTTATGACCATAGAGTATTTGGTAATTTGCTATTAACTTAAATATTTAAAAAAATATTGAATGTTTCTTATGATAGGGACAAAAATTTGTTGGAGATTTGCTGGAAGACGGAAAAATTCAAAGTCAAGAAACTGGGATACTATTTGCAACTCCTAGCGCATGGGCAGTTGCCTGCAAAAGGTTTATAAATCCAGAAAAGAAGTCGGGTTGCGGATGGGCATCCATTAGATACAGAGGTAAAAAATTAGATGCATACAAAAACATTTGGTATAAGAAGAAAAAAGACTTCGAAAACTATAAAACAAGTATTGGTGTTGAAATAAATAAAGAAAATATAAACAAAAACAGTAAAGAAATGGCTAATATGCATTTACAGAGGATTGTTGTCAAGCACAACACAATTGCTAATCGAACATTTATGCAGTAAGTGTAGGTACAGAGTAGGATATTTCTTCAATTTTTGAATGTTTAAATGTTTTAGTGATGCGAATACGATGGTAGAATGTGTTCCTTTTTCAAATCTTGGAAAGATCCAGCCATTTTTAGTGTCTCTTTCGACGAATGCAGCATTGTTGATGGATTTTCATTGCCATTTGACAAAGTCAGAAGTATCTGGGTATTTAGCAGGACACTGGGACGTCAATTCTCATAGTACGTTATTGAAATAAGCAAAATATTTTATATTTTACAGCAATCAAATTTTAGATTTACAAATAACTCATGCATTTCCATGCCGAAATACTAAAGCAGATAGAGAAAATGGACCTCAAGTAGAAGCCGAAGTAGCAAAAGCTATAGATAGGGAAAAACTTACTTTAGTGGGATGGTATCACTCTCATCCATTTACTGCTGCTGCTCCAACACTAAGAGATATTGATGCACAACTGGACTACCAAATTAGAATGAAGGGTCCTTCAGACAACAATTACACACCTTGTATTGGTATAATAATATGTAAGTTTTAATTTAATTTAAAGGAAACTTCTAAATCCTGTGCAATTTTAGCTCCGTACAATTATGAAAATTCATCACTGGAATCGAGTATCATCGCATATTGGGTTATTCCACCTCCAGAATCCAAGCCAAATGAATACGGACGCCCTATGTTGATGTCCTATAGTGTTATACAAGATTCCGCCACCCCACAAGCTATGAATGAAGAAATTAAGAAGTGCGTAGATTACTACCAAAAGGAGAATGACTTCATAAACTTTTCAGAAAAATATTATGGCACCACAACCTTTGGAGATAAACTAAAGTCTACTTTATCCTCTAAGATACCCAGGGAACAAGGAGAAACCCTTTGGAATTACATCAAGGAACTTCTAGGTCTACCTAGCGAAGATAAAGATAACTTATTGTCAATTCCATCTGTTAGTAAGAGTTCCCAAATGCTGATGAATTTAAATCCACCTGTTAGTTTAAATTCTAATCTTATGTTAACATCTGATATTGCCAGTGTTTTATTTAATTCAGGTAAATTTCCTAGCGCTACGAGTCTACTTGGTCTTCCAGACCCGATGGCTCATAGCACGCTAGCAGCAAACAACATGTTTCTTCAAAGCAATCTCTTCAAAATGCAAGACCTTCTAAAACCGCTTTCAACAAGTAGTCCTTTGTCTTCTAGTAAGTCAAAATCTGAATCAAAGAGTTCTTCCACGTTGAAAATCCCAACCGACGTAAAAAGTTCGCCCAAAATGGATTACGCCGCCGATTTAAATATACTAGCTTTAAAAAATAAGTTAGACTTTGCGAACCCAGATCTAAGTGTAGGCAAGAGCCCCAAACAAGAATTCTCCATTTCTGACTTGAGTAACCTATCGAATAGCTTAATGTCTATGTCTAAAGACTTCTCAGTGTCCGATTTAAGTATTTCCAGTATTAAAACGCCTAAGACTGATTTTAGTTTAAATTTGAGTAAAGCGAGTTCCAGTGAATCTTCAGAACGTCCCGCAAAGATACCCAAATCTGATTACTCATTAGATTTGAGTCATCGTAATTTTTTAAATTCCTTCCCGAATATTCCCAGTGATTTAAGTGTAACCGCAGCTTCAGATGATGCATCTGCAAATGATGTTAAAATTGATCAGCCCCTAAATTTACATTCTGAATCTAGTAATAATAATTAAATTACTCTATTACTATTAATGCCCTTTTCTGGATTTGTGATGTGTTAATTTATCTCTTCAATGTTTTTTTTTTTTATTTTAGCACTTTATGGCAAATATTTGTATGTATATTTTTATTTATACAATTTTTTTACATTATAATTTATGACATTTAAAGTAATAAAAATCAAATGGTTTATTTGTTTGTTTTAATAAGCCCTTAAGTAGGTCAAATACATGTTTAGTTTGTGTAATTATATAGCAACAATGCATACAAATTGTATTGCATGTCGCCGAGTGGAACGTTTTGATTAAATCATAACTGCTGCAAAACGATTCGAAAACAAGTGTTGCATTTCAATATGTCTTATTTTAGTGTTTTAAAACTTTCCATACAAGCTTTTTTTAAGGAATCTTCCCTGGGAGGCTTCAAGTTTATTGTTGATAAAAAAATTGGGTCTTATGAACGGTATTATTTTTTTATAATTTATATTTTTTTTTTACAATTTGATGTTTTTTTATATAAACTTTTTTTCTAGTTTATATTGGATTATAGTCATAATTTGCATTTGCACTGGAACGTTTGTGATGCTGTATAATTTAACTGACAATTTTGTGGAAAATCCTACAGTTACGTCTTTTGAAAATAAAGACTACCCGGTTCGCAAAGTTTTTTTTCCAGGGGTTGCGATATGTAATAACAATAAATTTAGCAACCTTGAAATTCTCGAAGTTGCAAGTAAGTTAAAACATTTAGGGTCAAAGAAAGTTATGAAGAATTTCAAACAGTTAAGCCTATTTTTCGAAATGAATAGTGATAACATTGACACAAATTTAATAAAATTTTTCAATGCGTTGGTTGCAACTATGGGCTACGATAAAAATTACACAGAACACATGTTTCCTTATAATGTTATAAAATCTGTATGTTATACTTAACAAATTTTTGATTATTTCTTGAAAAACATTTTCATTTTAGCTTACGCCTTCATGCGACAAATTTTTAAGAGAATGTTTTTGGCAAAACAAAAAATATAATTGCTCGGATATTTTTAGCATGAAAACTACCGAAGATGGATTTTGTTGCACTTTTAACTATATTACAATGATGGACAATAATAAACCTTTCAAGGTAAGCACGTCTGGTATAAATAATGGTTTAACTGTAATGTTAAATAGAGATCCAGCTGATGATTTCTATCAGTTATTGCCGCTAAGGGGATTTAAGGTAAGAAGAGGGAAATACTTAGATTGGAGGACGAAAAGTAAACCATTTTTTAGGTGCATCTCTTCAACCCATACAATTATCCTTATTCAAAAAGTGGTGGCGTAAAAGAAATAATATGTCAAATGGGCTTGGAAATATTTGTAGCTTTAGAAGCTTTTACTACGCTCTCCGTTCCAGATGTTAAAAGATATCCTAAAAAATATGTAATCTGTATATTTTTTCGAATAAATTGACAAATTCTCATGTACTTAAATTTTTAGCGCCAATGTGTGTTTCAAGATGAAGTAAACTCCCTATTTGGAAAGTACACCTACAGTAATTGTTTAACGGAATGTAAAATTAAAAGTATGTTGGCACTTTGCGATTGCGTTCCTTTTATGCTTGCAATAAATGAAGACTTTCCGGTATGCACTTTGGAGAATTTACCTTGTATTAATAAATACGCAAGTAAGTCAAATTTTGTACATTTTTGTAAATTTTGAACTTAATTTTTTAAATTTATAATAAGCTAAGTGGGGTACCTTATATCCTCATGGATCTAAGTCATATGATTTAAAGCAAGAGAGAGAAGATTCTTTAGATTGCTCAGAGTGTTATCCATTATGTTCGGAAACTGTTTATGACATTTTTACAAATTTTAATCCTTTTAAAATGTAAGTATATATCAACATTTATTTATTTGTTTTTTAATTAATATTTCGGTTATAGTCAAAATGTAAATGATAGTCAGACATCAATTATAAGGATCTACTTCAAAAATGATTATTCTTACTTATATTCAAGAGATGTGCTATATTATTGGTATGAAATTCTTAGTAGGTACCATTTAATTTTTGATTGCTATCAAATAAACTATGCTAGTATTCTCTTTAAAGCATTTTAAAGCTGGATATCACACTTTTTTTTCTTTTTAGGCAATTACGGAGGACTCTTAGGATTACTATTAGGAGGTAGTCTCATTAGTATTGTTGAATTGTTTTATTTTCTTACATTTCGTTTTATTTATTATTTAAATAATTAATTTAATATTTATGTATTAAATATTTCTATGATATGGTGCAAATAAACCTAAACAAATAATAAAATGTTGAAGTTATTAAATTTTACAGTTTTTGTAGCTAGAAGAACTGATTCCAGACGCTTATCGAAGAGTCACATGGACATTACACAGAAACTTCTTATTGTATTCTATTATGGTCATGAAAGTCTTTACTGAGGCTTAAAATACTGTAGTTCTCCTTCAATAAAGTAATCACTGATAAATATGAGCAGAGTATACAGTCATCAAATAGTGACCTACATCTCTGGATTATGCACAATACCTAGTCATAGGATATGTGTGAGTGCACAGCCTTTCTCAGGGTTTAATTTTTCACCCTAGAGATTATAGTGATTTTACTCTCATTTAGAACACATGCTAAACCTGATAACCCTAGCTTAACCTACCAGAAAGTCTTTTTGTGATTAAGAATTAATCGGTTTGATAAAAGGAAATGTGATACTTCTTCCATTTCCAAGTGTCTCCAAAACTGGAGGTCTCGTAAATCCTAATCATTTAAGATTAACATCAGGAAACATGTAAGTGGATGCAGATAGTTCTTTTGTGGTATTTTCGTTTTGTTTTTACTGATCTTAGTTATTGTCGGCGAACATGGTAAACTAACTATTTGATTTAAACATAACTGAAGCTAAGTACTTAATATGAATTTCTTTAGACTGAAGAATGTCGTTTCAATTAGGTAATCCTACTACAATATCTATTTGCTTAAATGGTCGATTTCCTAGTTTTTCTGATAGGTTGTTATTCAGTTTTGGTCATGCTCAGTTGCAAATCCCTGCCTCTTGTATGAATGGATGTCAGATTGCTTCGTTTGAACCTCCAGGGAGTGCATGTACACCTCTTGATGCGTAATGAATAAGCATGGCAAGGCATTTAGAATATACAGAATAATCTACATTATATCGACAAAATTTATAATCTAGCTAATCTATGTTCTCAGAGTACCACAATGGAATGTCCTCCAGGTAAACTGCATTCTTCATATTCACAATTTACTTTAAGTTTAACCAATCAATTTCAGGTTCATTCTGTGTATTCACTTTACTACGAAATTGTATCTGTTTACTCTTCATTTATCAATCTTATGATTTCCCTTCGACTGCCTGATTATGTCAGCAAGCTGGTATGGGTGACTAATTTGTTTAATTATGTGGATGGGAACTCTTTTGGTACCATCGATAGTATGAACTTGCAGTTGTATAACTCCGTTTTGAAATGCGACAATTAACTTCCTGATTGCTGCTTTTCCACTATGCTCTACATGGTGCATGTTGGGACATACCTATTCTTGCTCGTACGAACCGTGTGCAAGCCAAACTGAGCAGTAAAGTGTCAACAGGCCAATTTCTAACATAAGTATCAGCTTATCTTGATATAAGAGAGAGAGAGAGAGTGTGTTCTTTATTCTATATTCGACTCTACCATTACTGTTTTGGGTCTGCCTTAATAAATAAGAAACATCAGTACCCAAAAATGTCATGAGGAGCATATGAAAACAATTTGCATTCCGTTTCCAAAAACAGTCTTCACATTTTTAAATGTTTTCTATTCTTGTAAACAAGGAGACATTCCTTTATAAAAAGAGCATTACTATAAGTAATTGCACATTTAGAGGAAGCTCCTAGATAGATTATAAAATCCTGTTAGCGAAGTTAAGTGGGAGTTTGATAGGAATAAATCCTAGATTATGGGCTCTAAATGAAACAAAAAAAATGGTCTTTTTTCATTTATTACTTACTGAGCGCATTTAAAATATAAAAATATGTGTTGCAGAAATTGTCCAAGATATAATTATCTGCGAGCCTCTTGGGCCGTTTATTTTTTATTATTAAACAAGAGAATTAATATTAATAAATAGACATTACAAATGCGGCAATAAATTAAACCAATTTAAGAACTGGTAATCATTCTTGAAAATAGTAAGTTCACTTGCTCATCATAGTTCTTTAAAAATGACTCTGAATAGACATTTTTTTAAATTCTATATATACATTCAGGATCGGAGAAGCTGCCTGTCTAAGTTACTCATATAAATATTCACATTCAGACGACAGTCTACATTTAAAAATATTTTTTTATTTACTAAAACCAAAATCTACTTCAAGAAAATGAAAACTATTTACATGCCAATGCATTTACAACTTTTTAATATTTACTTGTTTTCTATTAACTTTACACACTTGTTCTAAACTTGTACCTACAATTTGCAAAAATATATTATTTCTTTCTTCGGTATGTATAAGACGGGACCTTTTTTAAAGTATTTAAGTAATTATATACAAGGCAGTATATTATATTTGATTTCATTATAGAACTAGTGTATAAAGGGCATTACTGAAACTGCAAATCTAAATTTTATTGAAAAACCATGTCTGGTAAGTGAATTAGTTCTTACATGTTACATTTTTTGTAATATCAGACTATATTTTATTTATAGTTCTCTGCTAACCATCACATACAATGAAAAATGTATATTTTTTGTACAAAATTCATTTTTGAAGAACATACAAGGGCGAATTATACACAAGTCAAGAATGATTTTTCTAAAAATATACAATAAAATTGTATATTAAAAATAAATACGAAAAAAAAATTATAAACAAAAAAAAAACAATATATACATATAACAAATCTATATTATTGTGATGAGAGCTTTTAGGATTTGAATGTAAGCATATCTATTATTTATTATTGGTGAATGATGCTCAAGAAGTAGATAAAAAAAACTATGTTATACAAATATAAATTAATTAAACTAAATCTTAAAACTAATAGGATTGTCAAACGATTATTAACTATAATGCGAGATTTGATTTTAAACATACATACGTACCCCAAACATATAATATAAAGTATAACGAATATAATTAATATACAACAAATTTCAAACATTAAATATTTATTTACAAATAGATTTAATTTTTTTGTAGTAAATTTTATTTTTTATGTAAACATTTAGTCTAAATACAATTAAAAAATTGTATCATTTAAATCTAATAATTAAAACATTAAAAAAAAATTAAAATCAAATGATACTTTCTAGCAGGTCAAAAATATTAATTCAATATTTACTGTTTTGTTCATTAAAAAATGCATAAAGTAACAAAGGCCTATAAGTAAACAATTTTAAACTATGAATATTATAATAGAAAATTCGTGATTACTTATATTTTAATCAGTTTTAATATTATAAATAAATTAGTTTAAAGCATTGCAAAAAAGTATATTTCGAATGATAGTTTAAAATAATTAAAAAAAAATCATTTGCATAATATATTGTGTTTCTTATCACATAATTGCATTATATTTAACTATTTATTGCAAACTATAAATGAAATAATAAAATAAACTGTAACCTATACCAGTACCGACTTCATTACACCTGATTTAACTTTAACAAAATGAGCTTAAGTAAACTTGTACAATTCAATAAACCGACCGTGGAATCTATTATTTATTTGAATTGTTAAAAATAACAATTAAGCGGAACTATTAAAAAAATAATGACCTAGGCATAATTTTTTTAAAAACAACTGTGATAACAATTTATTTACTAATATTTTTTATCTGCTTAGATCTAAATCAGTTTTTAACACCATAACTTTTGCAATTTCAATATGATTATTAAAATGAAATTAAACTGCATGATAAAATTGAGAGCCTGCCGATATGTCATGTCATTTATCAAATAGTGATCTACTTCTTGGCACATTACAGATCATTTGAACAGTTTAAAAATCACAAGTATATCAGCTGACATGCAATAACTTAAAATTTAATTATGATTTAAAATAAATATACAACGCCCGTTGTAAAGTGTAAAAAATAACAGTTCTAAATATTTCATTAACTGTACATGTAAAGATAGGATGTTTTATTAATTGTTTTACTATCGAAGATGCTTAAATCAGTTCTTCGCTATAACATATAAGAAAATCGTAAATAACATTATTTCAAAGAGCTAAAAACAGAAGCGCTGTTATTACAAATGAAACACCCTATCTGTTCAATGTATAAAGTTATAGCCCTTAATCATCAAAAAAAATACTTAAGTTTTATATTGTAAGACTTTATACAAATATTTCACAATGTAACTTAATGTACAGACCACTGCAATGCAGTACTTGGTAACTTCTCATTTTGCCTCAGTCACTTCACCTGATATCTCTATATATATTTATATATAAAAAAACAACATTATATTCACACATTAAACTATGTACTTTTATCGGGTTCCGGTATAGGAGGGGAATACTCTAACGAGTAAGCTTTCTGCGTTATTTCTTCAATAGTCTGCCCTGTGCACTCTGTTGCATCGTGACCTAACGCTCCGCAATTATAACAGTTTTTCGGATGGTTTGGGGGAGGGTTGTGGAGAGCAGGCAAACTGGAATACAGAAATGGGACATAAGAGTAAATATTATCGTATGACGTGTAAGGAGTATTATAGGGACCTCTAATTGGTTGAGTGTAATGAGAAAACATTGACCTGTTGGGCATCGGAGTTATATTTACTGGATAACATGTAGAATAAGGCACAGAGCAGTTACTGAAATGTGGGGGAGGGGGAGGTTGGCTCGCATCACAAATTCCTGATGATATTGGCGGGCCAAATTGGGGAATACCGTTTATCCTTGGTTTATTGTTTTCACCTCGTCCTGGTCCATGAGGTGTCGTTGACGGAGTAGCTGTAGGTGTATCGGGAGGAGATTGGTTGAGACTGCTGCTACTTGAGGAACTTGAACAATGTAGTGAGTTTTCACCTTCCATATTAAGAGCTTGCATTTGTTCTGTAAGGTAAGGATCGGGAAATTTGGGCATTTGAGTGTAGCGCAAGCCGTTTACTGGTTTCATTTCATATAGCATTGGGGTAATGTACGGCTCTCTAAGTTTATCGTCAGGTATGTGGTTAATCTGGAATAAATTATGAACGGTAGTGTGATTGAATAAGCGTAAAGTTATGCACTTACTTCATCTTCGGTAGTTTTTGCTTCTGGTGGAATAAGTGGTGGAGGTGGTAGGTTTGGAGGAGGCTGGTTGATGTTTGGCATAGCTTCAAGAGGCATCGGTGGAGGCATTGGTGCAATGCCTGCTGGTAGAACCTCTAGAGGAGGCACTTGAGTTATAGTTATAGGCTGTGGCACAGGTGGTCGAATGCTGAATGTTCTATGTGGTGATCCTGCTCGACTAGAAGGAGGCGATGTAGCTTGGCTGACTAGAGGAGATACTGGTTGAGGAGGGAAAGGTGGCACCTTTATAAAATAAATATTAAATTAGAATGGTAATATCACAGACAAACAGGTTGATAATTCAATGTATTTATAAGAAATTTCTCACATAGAATATCAATCTCTTTATGTGAAGTAATATTAAATAAAAATTGTAATAATAAGGTGAGTTACCTCTGGGGCACCACATGTCGTCGCTGCAAATACCAGAGGTCTTGCCCACACCGGGCTATGAGTTAAAGTATCCATCGGCGGATGAGGTGAAACCACTGGATGTGGAGGAAGACCAGGCGGGGGATGCTGAAGGGCAGGAGTATCTCCCAATGTTACAGGAGAAGTTGTTTTGATCGGTATTATTGGTACATCCGGTAGATTTAACTGAAAATTTTAACAATATATTTAAATTTATTTATATTGCTTACTTAGTACTTAAGATAGTGGCACAATTTTACCTAAATACTTTTTAGAGAATGTTTTACTATGACTGTTTAAACTGCAAAAAGAATAGGGAAGATTTATAATAAAATTCGAAACATAATATAGAAGATTGTATGGTTCCATGGTGTGTGGTGTATATTTACATGAAGTACAACTTTTCGATTGTACATCATTTTACAAAATAAAAATTGGATAGTAGTCATTCAATAAATAAAGTGAATTTAAGTAGAGCTTCATCATCATAACATTTTGAATCTTGGTTTATTTATTGTTTGTACCACATTTAATTGGAACAAAAAAAAGCATGCGAATAAAAGGTTTACGTAACATTTAAAATGGCTGCTTTTATTCACGATGCAGTGAAATACTATGAACTGATGAATAAATATGTGACAATTACTTACAGTAACCATACTTAAGAGGCTTTTAATGAACTAAAAAAATGACGTACAAACGCAAACAAATAATAATCAGATAATTTGTCTTACAGGATATTTTTGTGGCGTTGGGTATCCAAATCCAGGTGGATAACTGTAAACACTTGGTTTAGGGGACACTGTCTTCTTTCCTTCTTTATATGCCAATAATGTGACTAGGATATCTGAAAAGAACCTCTTTTGTTCGTATGAAAATGCTGGATGGTGCACTGATAATGTAAATAACAATATAAATTCTCCAATAACAGCTTCATCTTTACATTTTCCCTTTGCTAAATATTCGTCAACCCAATCTGTCCTAAATAAATTTTTATAATACCAATTAGCACAGGCACAATTCCTAGCAGATAAAAGAGATATGTAGATTATAACACGATGCCGAGTGCTTTCTTCTAAAAGTCCCGACTGTAAAGAAGAGTCTTTCGTTAATTTTTCAACGTCATTTGCGATAATTGCTGGGCCACGCAGCTCTTGATAGCTGTGTTTGCCGATCTCTTCGATGCAACTTCCTAAAAATCTTACTTCGAATGGCACGCACATATTCAACAACTCAAACATAACATTTATCCGTTTGTAGCACTCTAAGTCTTTAAACCATGATAATACATCCTCTTTACACACCATTTCCAGAAACCATTGATGTTCTTAGGCGAGATTCTATAATAAAAAGTTCAATTTGTAGAATTTCATTAATGACATAACCTTATTTCACACTTACATCAAATTCATTCATGAACATATCAAAAATCAATTTATTACTTTCGAAAAACGCATTTTATTATTAGTTCTTGCACTGATCAGTATAAACCTTTCGAAATCACTTGATAGACACAATTATTTTACTACAGATTTTTACGAATAGGAATGGCCATAGACAGTAAATATGGAGTAGAAATACTAATTCTAATGAAAAAGATCACTGTGTGTCAGTCAGATCCTCTTTAATTACACCTTTGCCAATTTTTTCACACTACTTGATGAATTTTCCAACGATTTTTATGACTTTATGCATTATAAAATCGGGGATCCCACACTACTTATCAACATCTGATAAATGGCGGCAAATTTACACAACTCAAATTAGTTGACATTTTAAAATTTTCTTTATTTTTTTTTATTTCACCTTATAGTCTTATTCTTGCCATGTACACCAAATAAATTAACAGAGCTGCATTTTTATGATAAATATACACAGTATGTAAATGTCGAAAATATTTTCATTCGTCTATGACCTAATTTCAAAACTGTATATAGCAATGGCTAATGTTATAGGCCACAGTGATGTCAGAAAATATACAATTAATATTTTTTTGTACTATATAAATTCGCTTTTCTTTTTGTTGCAATAACATTATTTTGATTAAATAATTTTAAAATTTCGTTATTTTAAAGCTTTAATTTTATAGAAAGGAAATTTATTTGTGTATTTATATTAAATTTGTAAATATTTTGGATATAGTTCAATTCTTTCATTATTGGTAAATAAAATATTTGGGATAAAAAAAAACAACAAAGCAGTCTGCCAAAAAGTAAATATTTGAGTTGCACCAGCGTTGATCGTGGACAGATTTAACTTTTTTTATTGTGACAGTTCTGCACCGAACTAGTTCAGTGCAGTGCACAACTCCAAAGTTAGGCCCTTTATTGTTAAACGAGTGGTACTATTAATTGACATCCATTGCTCTGTTACACTTGTGGGCCACGGCTTCGTCACTCTTATGTAGCTATATGTAGATTATAAAAATAACGGTTCATCGGACAATCCACAAATGGCACTGTAATCAGACAATTACAGTAATCTATTCCACATAATTAAAAAAACAAAGTTTCCATGATTTTAAAAATAAATAACAAATGTTTTAAATTAAATGTAATAACGTCAAAAATACATTTTATATCGTGTATTGTAAAGAAAGGCATGTTTAACAATGAAAAACTCGTGATGTTATTTATTTTATGAAATTGAGGGTTATAAAAAATTTTTAATTTTATAAAAAGTAAATTTTAGTTTTATAAAAAATAAATTTTACTTTTCTAAAAACCACTAACCTTTCTAAAATAGTAGCTGTGTGTGCTCGCAGCTTCGCTGCTCGCTGACTCGGGCAAGCCCTCGCAGTAGTGTACGCTGTTTGCAGCTTCGCTGACCATAATTACTATTATAAAAAGCCTTTACTTTTATAAAAATTAAGTTTTACTTTCCTAAAAATCACTAACCCTTCTAACATAGTAGCTGTGTATGCTCGCAGCTTCGCTGCTCGCTGACTCGGGCAAGCCCTCGCAGTAGTGTATGTTGTTTGCAGCTTCGCTGGCCAAAATTACTATTACAAAAAGCCTTTACTTTTATAAAAAATAAATTTTACTTTTCTAAAAATCACTAACCCTTCTAAAATAGCAGCTGGGTATGCTTGCAGCTTCGCTGCTCGCTGACTCGGGCAAGCCCTCGCAGTAATGTACGTTGTTTGCAGCTTCGCCGGCCATTAATTACTGTTATAAAAAGCCTTTACTTTTATAAAAAATAAGTTTTACTTTTCTAAAAATCACTAACCCTTCTAAAATAGTAGCTGTGTATGCTCGCAG